>JAAAKO020021690.1:0-14918 GCA_010015015.2 Bolitophila cinerea | reverse complement strand
TGTGTAATTTTGTTTTTATATGTGGTCAGTAATTTTTTCCTGTGTTCATGTTTATGTGTTAAATTATATATTTAAATCTTCGATTTATTTTGATCCAATATATTATATAAGTATAAATTCATTAGGCAAATAATGAAAAAAGGAAGTGATGTTGAAAAAACTAGATCTAGTACTATTTTACTAGAACGGCAACTCTGTTTGTCAGTTGAAATAATATATACAATCTTTAGTAATTGACGTCAATGTTAATTGTAGTTAACTTGTAAATCTCTAGCGAATGATGAATTCAGCCATTGGTTCAACTGATTGCATTTCAATAGTATTCAATCATTTATGAATTGAACGCATCGTACTAACAAATCAGTTCTATTCAGTGTTGTTTCAATCATTTTAAGAATCAACTCAGAAGACTTTTGGATAAACTTTCAACGTTTACGAAATTAAAAAATCTAAAATCTAAATCTAAATCTAAAATCTGTTAAATTGAACTCAATGTCTTTAAATAGTTAAAACATTGTTGTGAAAAATTGAATTCAGTTACTAAATAGTTGTTTTGAAACTGTGAAATAATTAAAAATCAGTATATTGAATGCCAATTCAGAAAACAATTGATTCAATTGTAGGGTTTTCTTTCTGTGTAGATATTGCATTTAGAGATTTAAATTTATATTCTTAATGAAATCTTTATTTTTGAATTAGCATCGTGCTTAAGTCATTATTCATATCATCAAAATGACTTAGATTCCTATGGTAAAGAAACTTCTAATTTATTTAACTGATGTAGATTTTAGGTTCAAAAGATTAAATTTGTTTGGTGATGGTGGCGTATTGTAAACTTTTTTAAACGTCCTATTTTGTATATTCTCTAAAAAAGAATTCTGTACAAGTTTAAAGATAATTTTAATTAGGTTGTTGGATTACATTTTAAAATTACCCTTAAAGGGTTGAAATATGAATTAAAATGGAGAAAATATGATGACAGATTAGTGCAAATTATAAACTAGGATTAGTTTATGTTCAGGTTCGAATTACCTTTATGGAACAATACATAAACACTCCTCTTTTTTCCGCCCCTCTACCAGTTTCCTCTACATCACTCCTTTATCGTATGTATTATTATTCTATAGCGGTAATCAAAATTCCAATAAATCCTTTGATACGTGTCCCGTTTAGCGCGTAACTAATATCTCAATATGCAAACAACAGACTAAACCTACAGCATACACTTATATATGTATATATATATATAAATATATAATATGCAAGTGTTTTTGCATACTCACACATACACACACATGAACCGAATAACTGTTATCCATGGGCTAAACAATTGCACATCGTTGTACGCTTGCGCAGGCTACATATCAGTCGGTCCGGATCTATCTTCCATAAACGCCAGGGTTTAAAAAACGCACCACAAAATCATAATCTTAATAATGTGCTGTGTTAGTGTGTGTGTGTGTGCTTGGTCTGTGTTTGCCTCCAGATGAGTATTATATATAAACGTATAAATGTGTAGGATATATGTATATATATATATGTATTCGTTTATGGAGTATACGTATTCTGTCTTCCCGGCGGCGCTGCCTAAAGGGATCGGGACTTTGAATCTAAATTCACCTCTCTTCTCATATTCCAAACGAGCGCTGCATACACACACATACATATTATACATATACATCCATTTTCATTTATGTATGTATACAGAAAGTATACGCATACGAGCCACCACCGCGCCGCCGCCGCCGCTGCTGCTTTGCCGCTCACTGTGTGATATTCATATATGTATACACTGAGCGCGATATATAGAACATATAGAAAGTAGCTTAGAGCGATAAATATTTTTCTTAGGGACAGGTTTCAAAATGGCGAATTATGTTGAAAATATAATTTATATCAATATCTCTCTATATATATATAATATATGTATATACCGGCTTTGCTTATGTGTATGTTTGTATATGTATGTATGTATGTGTGTATACTAAGTTGCAACCATCTGTCGCTTTTGAGATATATTTTATAAATAATAAATTTTCATATCTAAATGACCGGCGGCAACGGTGGTGGCCGAGAGAGTGCGCGCGGCGCGAAGCCAGAGCAAGTTTTTTTTAAATGCCGCGTTTTTTGTGGTTGTTGTTGTTGTTGTTGTTGTAAAAAGTACTCGCGAGTTGCGACTTGCGATACAGTTTTTGGAGTGTATTATATTATATGCGTGCACCCAGCCACAGCCGACAAGCCGCCCAGAGACCATAGCCACGCGCAGGGTACCCGAGCCCTCGATGTTCGTACTCGATAAGCCATTATAAAGGTTGGTGGCGATAATTATTGCGCTCGAGCACCTTTTGCACGGTACTTATATTTATATATATTCGAGAGTACACCGAGTATATAGTATATGTATAATATATATACATTATTTTACCGGCGAGATTTAAGAAGGAAAGAAAAAACATAAAACATCATTTTACCAACAAGGAACCAGAAATATAGCGCTTACGGAGAAACACATAAAATGAGTTTGGTTTATGAGTATGCATTTGGTGTAAAAGGAACATGCGCACACACAGCATAACGGTGTGTGCCCTAATTTGCATATATATTCGCCTGAATCGAGTACGTATTTAAGTATTTAATAAAATATAACGTGTGTTCCGGCTGTTTTTATTCGTATGCGTAAACCACGCGTTAATCAGCACGAGGATGCGCGCCGAGCTGTCCGGTAAATCTTATCCGGACGTGCGAGCGAGTACAAAAGGTAAATAAGGTGTGCGCGCCCATTTATATTATTTTAAAAAGATTGCGGTTGAGATGTATAACGTTTTGTTTAAGATGAGCGATTGAGCATCAGCATCAATAATAAGGATAACGTTGCTAATTCTCGAAATTTTTGTGGATGACATTGAGTTTTTGATTGTGTTGGTGCCTCGCACAGGATTTGATATTAAAAAATATTACATTCTAACTAAACAGACTGTATGCATAAATGGTCCTTCGAGCCGGATTCGATTAAAGTGAAATTTGTAAATATGTATTTTTTAATACGCATCCTTTATTGGGCAAGCAAATATTTCAGATATAAATTTCATAACCAATATTCAATATAATGATTTAAAAACAAAATGCACAGTAGTTATTTGGTTATAATTATAGTTTAAACTTTATATTTTTCTTAACTTAAACTTCAAATTTTAATTTGGAAAGTGCATTTCTAATGTACTTTTTTTGCATATATATATTGGTTTTGGTACAGCGCAGTTTCCTGTAAATTGTTTGCACGGGGCTTAGAAAAAATAATAATAATTTAAAAATGGAAAACTAAAATATAGTAGGTATATTTTATGTATATATATTTTTTTTTAATATTTTGTTTAAATTTTTTTTTATCCTCTTGTAAAATTTTTTCTTTTAACTTTACTTGATACATATGACCGTCGATAGACTTTTATATACCTTTTTAACCCACTTCCACTTATCTGATCCAATTCAATTATTTATTTATTAAATTTTTAGTAACGCTCTATGTTATATGGATGAAAAAACTATTTAAAATGAAGGAATTATAATGAATAATTTATTTTGAGCCATCTTTCACGAGGAGATGGTTCTTTTTAATTGTAAAATTGCATTTTTGAATAATAAAAATTTGACTTTAAAATACATTTAAAAAAAAAAAAATTGGTATTTATTTTTTTTCCGGTTTAGATTAAACTTTATTGTACGTAAAAAATATTACCATCTCCTCGTTAGATGACATTCCCCTGTATTCACGATCAAAATTGAATCAATTTTCTATTTAGATTTTATTGCCATGGCAACTCATGTAAAAAGAGATTTCTAAAATCCTAAAATCGTTAAAATTGATAAAATTTTGAGCGTGAATAGAGGCGATTGATATAATATGTGAGCAAACACCAGCACACAAATATGCTGAGAAAGCGAGAATTTTAATTGACATTAAAAAATCGATTTATTTTTTTATTTGATTTTCCCTTTTGTAATAACATAAGTAATAAAATATTATGTTTATAAAATCAACAGTTGGTTTTGTATATTTTATAAGATTATCTTTATTTATAGTCACTGAACTATTTGTTTTTTTGAAAACCACTATTTTTATATATATATGTTATAATTAGAGACCGGAAAAAAAGTAACTGAATTTTTTAAATAGTTACCTAAATTGCCATTAAAAAAAGGTTATAATAGATAAAAATATAGATACAAAAATATACTATAAAAACAAAAATATTCATTAAAAAAATAAAAATTTAATAAATAAAACAATGTTATTTTCAATTTAATAAACATTAAATATTTGATTATAAAACAAGAAAACAAACTAAATAATAATATCGATTTTTATATATAAATACAAATTATTTTTTTCTCAGCTTAATCGTAAGCTTGTGTTAGCTGAAATATAAAAGGAATATATTTTTTTTACAAAAAAAGATGTACATAGCTAGACTGGTTGCAGGAAATATTTATTTAGTTTAATTTTGGGAGTCACTTTTGACAAAATAAAATATAATGCTAAAATAGATTTTAAAATATTTATTTATATTTTAAATAAGATACAAAAAAAAGTTTTTTAGTGATAGGTGAAATAAGTAAAATAGTCAAAAATTGTAAAAATAAATTTTGCATTTTTGAAATTAGAAAAAATGGATTCGCAAAGATACCTTTTCAAAATTTTCATATATAGCCTGCATAAAAAATATGGATTTAACTATTTATCTGGTCTCTACTTATAATAGGAACCAAGTATAATTTTTTAGTGATTATTTAGGTAACTATTTTATTTTTTTAATGACTATTATTTTTTTACTATACTCATCACATACACGGTAAAAAAATAAATAAATATAGTTATTTACAATAAATAACAATTTGGCCAATCTTTGCAAATACTTTTAGTGATCATCGCAACTTGCCGATCCTCGTATATTATGAAAATATGTTTATGTAATTTCATATGAATACTAAGAAGAAAACAAATGTCTGCCGTACGCTTCTCATCCGTTTTTTGTGCATTTTTAGATATTTGGGAAATATTATATATATATCGACCAATTAGTATTCTTCCCGCTATATCAAAGTGTATGGATATAGTTTTTAAAAAGCAAATAAACAATCACATTACTCTTAACAATCATCTATCTGAAAAGCAATCTGGTTTCAGATCAAGTCATAGTACTATGACATCTCTATTAAAAATAACTGATGACATAAGGTTAGAACTGGACAAGAATTACATAAGTGTTCTTTTATTTATAGATTTTACCAAAGCTTTCGATACAGTAAACCACAAAAAACTTTGCTGCAAACTTGGTAACTTGTTTAAATTTTCTACTACGGCAGTTAAACTCATATCTTCATACCTTTCAAATAGAACTCAAATTTTAATAGTAAATGATGTATGCTCAAATATTATATCATTAACTCAAGGCTCTGTACTTGGACAACTTCTTTTCTCACTGTATATAAATGATCTTCCAAATATAGTTATTAACAGTGATTGCAGCTTATTTGTTGATGATGTTCAGTTAAGACTAAGTGGAAACGTAAAAAAGGACCAGATATCATTAATAGCGTTAATATCGATCTAGATAAAATAAAGAAATGGGCGGAAGATAATGGACTGCGACTTTATCCATCGAAAACGAAAGCAATCTATATATCCAGAAAACCAATTAATTCAAGCAATTGGAGAGTTGTATGTCTAGATTGTGTAACTATTCATTCATCTAATAAAGTGAAAAATCTAGGATTAATTTTTAATAATAACTTTTCTTGGACAGATCATGTTAATGTGATTTGTGGAAAAGTATACGGTGGACTTAGACGGTTATACCACCTAAATAAACTATTACCACAATTTTTGCGACTGAGACTAGTTAAATCACTATTGATACCATTTTTCACTTATGGTGATGTTGTCTTAACTTCGCTGAGCTTTGAGTCAAAACGTAAACTTTCTGTAGCGTTTAACGGATGTATACGCTTTATCTACAAACTTAAAAGATATGACAGTTTGTCACTGTATTCTGCCTCAATTTTGGGTTGCTCATTGTATAATTATTTTGATTATAGAACTTGTCTGACAATGTATAGATTAATATGTACGAAAACACCGAATTACTTATATCAGAAACTGAAATTGTCTACCTCCAAAAGAAAACTAAATCTTATTGTTTTTTTCAATGGATTATGCATCTTTGATGCTTTTAGATTATACTCTCGGCTATTTTAACTATTGGGATGAACATAACAAATGTATTGTGTGTTTTCAAAATTGTAGGGACATCACAAGATAAAATTCAATTGTTATGATTTGTTTTTGTTATCTATTAACATAATTGCATTGTATTCATTCAAATTCTTTTACAATTGTATCTATCTAGTATCTAATACTCTTCAACTAACGTTATATTTTATTTTGTTATAGTTCTTGTATGCATTATATGTTATCAACATTGTAATGTATATATTTTAAATAAACAATTATTATTATTATTATTATTATTAAAAATGCCCAAAAAAATGTTCAACGAGTAAAAACATGACATGTGTTGACATAAAATATGAATTAATCAAGAGTCGATGCATATAATTGTGCATGTGCAATGAAGCGTTTTTTAGTACTCAAAAGGCTAGTTAGTGCTTCTGTTAGCAACTATTTTTATTTAGTTTTTTTTTAATTATTTGGCGGACCAAATATTTTCAGCCTTATTACATTTTAAGAATGATATTTTAGTGCACATTCTTTTTTTTTGGTCTACAAAAATTTATTCGCTGACAATTCACTAGAATGTAAAATTTGCTCTAAAATCATGGAATTTTTAAATAGATAAAAAAATAAAATATTTTGTTGGTCTTTAAAAATATGCCAGTGCGAATTCGGTTTTAGTACCCAAATTCGCACTGGTAAATTTGTATAGCATGAAATAATAAAACGGATCGTTAAATTAAATAAAATATTAAAATAAAAAATTAAATCTCCGAAATGAATATTTCCATTTTTCAATCTCCCTGTTCTGTGCATACTGAGCGACCCAATACAGATCACTCGTCTTCCAACTGCACTGAGCACCTACAAACACTTACAATATATATATACATATATTTCTGCATATATTGCATATATATTAATAATATTCATCTCTCGTTACAATCCAACGATGATGCGCCCGCCCGCCGCCGCAGCCGCGCCGCTGCAATTCGCTTGGCCACGAGCACACGCGTTCTTTTCGTCAAAGGGTATATATACGGAGTCGACGACTAGCAGCACTTATATTCAGTCGCAAGGTGTTGCCAAGTACGCATATCCATACTCAAGTCGATTAGTTTAAATCTAAAGCCACTAACTAAATCCTCCGCCCCGCCGCCCGCAATAATCCAGTGAAAAACCACGTTTGTGCTCTCTCTCAGAAAAGTGTAACAATTAAATTCGTCGAAATGAAGTTTGTAAGTAGTTTAATTAAATTTATTAAAAAATAAAACATACATTTTGCCTGCATATTTTGAGGACACCCCAATAAGGATATTTTTTCTAATTATTGTGAAACGAATATAAAAAAAAACGCTTTGACAACATATTCGTCTGGAAATCAGAGAAAAACAGTGATTTTGTATATATTTCTCGGAGTAAAATAAAATAATGTGTATACACGATAAAACACTCGTAAATCGATGTTAAACATGAATGTTACATCACAATAAATTAGTTTTATCGCCGCGTGCACGCGCGCATCAGCGATCGTTTTAGTGCGCTAATACAAATTCGTGCAAATCGCAAAGTAGATTTATAATAAATATAATAATATATTATGTTAATTGTATATACTATATATACAGAGAATAAATGATTGGTGCGATTGGTAACATTTGAAGACCTATTGTCGGATTATTGAAAAATTATCGAGCGTGTAATTGCAGTGGATTCGTTGCGGGATGCACTTTATTATTTTATTATGTAGATTGAAGGTTGCAAGACATCGCGATTTATTTGAATGTGGATTGTTGTGGGAATTAGGTTTTTATAGAGATTTTTTCAGTGTTCGTCTTAAACGTATGATTTAACTAATATATTACTATTAATTTATTATTTCTAGAAATTGGAATTTTGGTGTCTAAAAAATACATTAATATGCACAATAAAATGCATTAGAAAATGCACCAAAAAATGCTTCATAAAATGCACTAGAAAATAAATCATTCGCACTTAAAATTAAAATATACAGATAAAAAACATAGAATATTTAGTAGAAAAATGATCCCTCTATTCTTATTTTATTTATAATAAATTACAATGATATTCAATTATAAATTTATATTATAAATTTATTTTATTGCTTTAAAAAAATCCTGCCTTTTAAAAAAAATATTGTCCCCAAAATATAAAATTTGTTGTTGCCATAAATATATACTTGTTACCAAGAATAAAGTATTGTTACGATGAAAAAAATATTGTAACCAAAATAAAAATATTGTTTCCTTAATTAAAAAATATAGAATCACCTGAAAATATTTTTTACCGAAAAAAATGTTGCTCCAAAAATAACAAAATGTACGCATAGTTTTAATTTATTTTGGTGACATTTTTATTTGTTTTTGGGACTTTTTGGGTCCCAACATTTTTTTTGTGCTATTTATTTTGGGCACACATTTAATTTTTGGTATTACATTTTTTTTGGTGACATAATTTTTCATTTTTTGGGAACAACTTATTTTTTGTCCTACAACACAATTTTTTTGGTTCAATTTTGTTTAGTTATAATAAATCTTAAGTATTTACAGTTTATAAATTTTTAATTAAAAAAAATATTATTATTATTTCAAATATATAAAAAACTAAAAAAAATAATAAAAAAGTAGAATTTAAAAAAAAAGTAAATAAATATCTTGAAAATATGTATTAAAAAAAGCAGGAATGCTCCAACCTTTAAAATAGGAATTAATAAAATTAAAATAGGCAAAAACAAGTGTATCCCACTTGATTATAAATTTGATGAACTATATTTAAGTATCCCTTAAAGGCATGTTTAAAAAGTACACATAGACAAATATGTATTTACATTTTGTGCCTGGTTCAATAATTTCAATTAAAAAAAATGTACAAAGAACACAATTTATGATTCAACTTAAAAATAATTTCACTTTGATTAAATTATATTATTAAAAATTTAAAAAAATAGTAAAACCGCTTGTTTTTTTAATAAAATATTAAAAAAATATTATAAAATTAATACACCTTGAATTTCTGATGTTTACAAAAAAAACTGTAACATTCAAAGGAAAAAAAGGAAAGTTTATTTAATTTATTAAAACAAAACATCATTAATTTAAGCGCAATCAAAAATAAATGTGAAATATGGTCTTCGGTCAAATCATTGGCCTGGGACAACTCCAAATCCAATTTTATATGGTTGCCGGAGAAACTTCGGAGAAATTTCAACCAGCTAAGCTATAGTTTATTAGAATCTGTTCACACTGAGCTCGAGAATTTAGGTAATACTTAGTTGTCCCAGAACATTGAGATCCACCACAATAAAAACCTATATTAAGAGTATTTTGATAACAAACTATCGTTGATTTTATTGCAAAAAAAGATAATATCTTCAGTTTTTGTAACAATGTCAAAAAAACCTCAGATTTTTAATAATTTTTATATTTTAAAAAAGGCTGGCCCTTAATATATTAAGAGTTTTTAATAAAAAGCATTAAATCAAGTTTTTTTATCAAAAATATTAAATAAATAAATTAAAAAACGCGTAAATGTTAATCAAAATACGATTATTATCTATTTTCTCTTTGTTTATGTCGCACAATGTATTTGGTCCTTGCACAACAATACCGGTTCGTGATTAAAATAAAGGATACGAATTTATCGTACACTACCCAATTATTTAATTTTACACTCCAAGTCATTCGAAATCCGCCTCAAAAAAAAAATCCAGTAGCTAATGTTTAAATATGTTATTGCATACCAAATAATATGATTTTGCATTTCAAGTTTAGAAAAAACATGAATATAGTTACAAGTATTCACTTATAGATGGCGCTGTTACAAATATATAAATTAGTCGATAATAAAACGTCTATAATTATGTCAGTACTATAAAATAAAAATGAAGAGATTTTTAAATTTAAAAGTGCGATCTTTTATAATTTATGCGAGATTTTTTTAATAATAAACTCAAAAAAAATAAAAAAGGTCTTCAGAAGCGAAATTTTAAAAAAGCCGGGTTTAAATTACAATTCAGCCACTTTAAAAAATATAACAAATGAATTCTAATTTATGGTAAACTGAATGCTCATAAAAAAGTGAAAGCGCGAAAAAATTGGTGTATGTCCAAACAAATAAAAAAATAATATTTTGCGTTCTTCTGTAATTTAAATGGAGTCAAATATCTCTTTTTCGTGGTAAAATGGAATATCAAAAATTCCTTTTCTATAGAGACAGAAAAGAATTCAATTCGTAAAATAAATAACGCTTTTTATATGAATCCATTATGCGATTACATTTTTTTGTTGCACGCAATATTTAATTAATAAGTCGTATTTTTTATTCAACGCAATATTTTCTCTATTTTTTTTTGAATTGCAATAATTAATTCGCAATATTATTTCTAAGCATTCACTTGTTTTAAGTATCATTCATTTATTTTTAATAGTGCGCATATTTTTTTTAGATTTTAACATATATTACAAAAGGCTCTTTTTCAAAAAATAGCATTTAAATATTTTTTCCTGTGCACATTTATTTAATTTGGAACTCAATTGGAACGCATTATTTGTGTCCCAAATTATTTTTTTGGTACCACTAAATTTTTTACCCTGATGAAACAAGGAAAGCTAAAAATATGCAAAATAAAAGCATAAAACAAATTAATAATAAACAAAAACTATCTTCATTCGGTTTATTTTCCTATGGCATATTTTTCCCCTCAAATATTTTAATAAAAAATATAAAAAACAACCAAAAAGAAGCAAAAAAATAAACAACAAAAGTTCAAGTTTTTGCCAATAGGTGGCGATAAAACATGATCTTTTTTGGAGCTTTATATTGATTTTTTACTATGCTTGGTGTTAAATTCTTAAATTGGCAATAAATAAACACCGTGCATATTTAAATAACTTAAAAATACAGAATATTCTTGATTTTACTGTCAGGCATATTTGTTTTTTTTTTCAGCGAACCTAATTTTTTTTCGGTGAGCATTTCTATTATTTTCCGATGAGCATTTATTTTTTGCGGTGTTCATGCAATTTTATAGGCTACATAAAAACAAAAGATTGACTTCGTCATGCATTCCACTAAAGCAAGGTTTTCTTTTTAATAATTTAATTTTAAAATTTTTCGTTTTCTATTAGGAATTGCAAACGTGTGATTACCATATTTGAGATTTTCATATTTTCTGATATAATATCACTCAATATATATGATATATAATATATATATATATATATAGTATATAATATCTGAGGTCTATCAAAAATAAGAGATTTTCTATAAAAAAGGTTCCTTTAAATGAATAAGCAAGAGAGATAGAGTGACAAAACATAAGCTATCTGTCATAAGGAGTCTATGATTTCTGTGACAAAACGTCAAATTTCAACTGACAGCATTTGTTTCCAAATGAATTGTTCATGCACCGAGATTATCATAAAATATCATAAAGCTTTTTTAGATGATTATACAATAATTGCGAATAATATTTTCGATAATAAAATATCTGCATATATATATATATATATATATTATATTATATATATATATCTTCCTATAAAGTAAACAAACAAACTGATAAAATAATAATCGCATATTTGAAAATCGCAAATATGTAAATTTCAATAAGCTAAATGCAGAAATTTTGTTGTCTGAAATATTAAACGCATTTCTTTAAATCATAAGATAAAGCTTTATAAAGTATACAAATAATAAAAAAACAAAAAATATTAAAAAAAAACAAATTATATAAAAAAAATCAAAAAATATAAAAAATAATCAAAATATTAAGCAAATAACAAAAAATACTGAAATTTGAAATATGCGGTATTTAATAATAATACAGAATTTAAAAATGCAAGATTTCGATTTGATTTTATAATAAAAGAAAAATTAATAATGTCACACAAAAAAATTGGGGCTAAATTAAATAATGATTGTTCAAAAGAAAGCATTTTTTTTATAAATATGAAAATTTCATTAGAACAAATCAAAAACCTTCCCAAATATATGCACTTACAAAAATTCGCGTAGAAAAAATGTTTTTGTATTAGTACAATATTTTTTTGGTACAATCATTTTTTTAAGGTAATAAAAAATTAATTATGATAATATGAATTTATTCATTGAAATACATATTTTTTTCATAGCATCAATAATTTATTTTTTGTAAGAAAAATGTATTCATTGATCAAACAAAACATTTGGGCCCAGTATATTTTTTTAAATGGCTCCATATATTTTAACCTATAAAATTATCACAAAATAATTGAATTCACAAAAATAATCGCTATTCGCTCTTCAAGAAAAATGTGCTCCTAAAAAAATGTACAACTACACTAAAAAGTATGATCACCTAAAATAAAATTAATGTGCCCTTAAAATAAAATTGAACTTAAAATAATGCGCACATTTTAGTAAAATAATGGGCACCTTAAATAAAAATATTTCCTCCTAAATATAATTAACTAAACATAAAATAAAATTTATTTGTAATCTAAATAAAGTGCACCTAAAAAATTAATGGGAACCTAAAAAAAAATTATGTGCACCTAAAACAAAATGAATGGGAACCTAATTAATTGCACCTAAAATAAAATTTATGGGCACCTAAAATAAAGTTTTGTGTTCCTATAGAAATGTGAAATGTAAAAAAAGAGCACCTTTAAAAATTATGTGCACCCTTAAAAAAAATATTTCCTCCTAGAAAAATAAGTAAACATAAAAAATGCATTCAAAAGAAAATAAAAGTGCAGCTAAAAAAAATATTGAGCACCTAAAATAAAATTATGTGCACCAAAAATTAAATATTTTTTTTTTTTTAATGTATGTGCACCCTAAATAAAATGATGTGCTCCTAAAAATTTGTGAATTAATGGGTACCTAAAATAAAATTAAAGGGAACCTAAAATACAATTATTTGCACCTAAATTAAATTTAACAGGCACCTAAAATAGAATTATTTGCACCTAATTATGTCCTCCAAAAAATATATTTAAATTCACTTAATTTTTTTGGAGGACATACAATAAAATTAATGTGCATCTAAAAATAATATTAAAGTACACTTAATAAAAATATTGTGCACATAAAATAAAATTTAGTGCTCCTAAAAATAATTGTGACCTAAAATAATGAGCACCTAAAAACATTATCACATTATTTGAACCTTAAATTTTAACCTTTAATAATTATTGTGCACCCAAAATAAAATAAATGGGCACCTTAAATAAAAATTATTTCTTCCTAAATCTAACTTCCTAAGTAAACATAAAATGAATGGGCACCTTAAATAAAATTAATATGCATCTTTCATTAAAGTTCACCAAAAAAAAATGTATGTCCATCTAAATAAAAATTATGTGCTCCTAAAAAATGTGCACCTAAAACAAAATAAATGTGCGCCTAAAAAAAAATGTAACCTAATATAAAATTAATGTGCATTATGTGCTCCTAAAAAAATGACAACTTAAAATAATGTGCACCCTAAAATAAAATGATGTGCAGTTAAAATAAAATTAATGGGCACCAAAAATGTAATGTGACCTAAAATAAAGTGCACCTTAAATAAAATTAATGTGCGCCTCAAATTAAATTAATATGAAACTAAAATAAAATAAATGTGCAGCTAAAATAAAATAAACTGAACCTAAAATAAAATAATTGTGCATCTTGAACCTAAAAAAATAAGCAATTAAATTAAAATTAGGTGCACCTAAAATAAAATTATATACTCCTAAAAAATGCACCTTAAAAAAAATGCATCTAATATAAAATAAATGTGCGCCATAAAAAATGTAACCTAATATAAAATTATGTGTACCTTAAAAAAAATGATGTCCTCCTAAAAAAAATAAGTAAATCTAAATTAAAATTAATGTGCATCTTAAATAAAACTAAAGTGCACCTAAAAATAATGAGCACCTAAATAAAATGTAGTGCACCAAAAATAAAATGTGCTCCTAAAAAAAAATTTACCTAAAATAAAATGAATGTCCACCTAAAATAAAATTAATGGGTACCTAAAATAACATTATTTGCACCTAAAATAAAATAATGTCCTCCAATAAAAAAAACCTAAAGCTAAATAAAAATGCATTAAAACCTATAAATAAAAAAGTGCACCTAAAATTATATAAATTTGCGCTTAAAAAATAATTAGGTGATCCTCAAAAATAAAGTAACCTAATAAAATGTATGTGCACATAAAATAAAATGATGTGTTCCAAAAAAAAATTGCTACCTGAAATAATGTGCACCTAAAAGAAATTAAATGTGCATCTTAACAAAAAGTTAAAGTAAACCTTAAAATAAAATTATATGTACCTCAAAAAAATAAAATAAAGTGAACCTAAATAAAAATAATGAGCATCTTAAAGTAAAATTAAAGTGCAAAAATAATTAATGAGTACCTAAAATAAAATTATGTGCATCAAAAAAATGCACCTTAAAATAAAAAATGTGCACCTAAAATTAAATAAATTTGCCCCTGAAAAAGAATTATGGGCTCCTCAAAAATAAAGTACCCTAAATAAAATGTATGTGCTCCTAAAAAAAAAATATGTGAACCTAAAAAAAAAATTGTGATCTAAAATTATGTTCACCCAAAATAATAATAATGTGAACCTTAAAATAAAATGTGCATCTTAAAATAAAATTTAAGTGAACCTTAAAATAGCATTAT
>JAAAKO020021679.1:0-14921 GCA_010015015.2 Bolitophila cinerea | reverse complement strand
ATTTTAAATACCTTTAATTTGATACCCAACACACTAAGCATACTTTCCAGGACGCTCCGGAATATTTTTTTTTCATTAATTTTCCCAAATCTTTGAACCCCTCCTACCCCTAAGGGTTTTATTTCCTAGAAACCTAAACTGCAATGTTATATGAATAAATTTGGTTATGTGTGAATCATCATGTTATACGGGAGACATGTTATTTGGGAATTTTGTTTTTAGATATAATGTAAAGTGGGAATTGTGTTGATGGCAGCCAGAAATTCACAAAAAAATTGGACCAAAAAAAGTGCTCACATAATTAAAAAAAACAATTAATCTGAAAAAACATGAAAAAATATTATAAAATTTTTACATCAATTATCATTTCGATATTATACAAACAAAAAATATATATATTGCAAATATCCACAAAAAAAGTATGACTTAGAAAAACACATATATATATATATCAGAGAAGGTTCTCGAAGGAATAATTGTTATAACTACCTAATTTATTATCTTATCATGATAATTGTTTATTATACACTTAATCATCAAAATAGACCTATTTTATGAAAAACAACAACATTTGCTTGCGGGTTTTGCGGTCTGCGTAGCTTGTCATAATCATATGTGTCATATTTAATACCTAATGCTTGAGTTAGTGCATGTTTGTTAGTAACCTATTTATGTGTGTGATTTTTGAGTATGATCGTTTGCTTTTAAAGCTTAAAAACTTGAAAGCGAAAGCTTTTGCTAAAGTTTAAACGGACTCGTCGGGTCTCAGACCAGGAAACATTCTTTACACTACGCAGTCTGTTCGATTCTCTAGTACATAATAAATACCCAACGCGAACTCGTCGCTGATCCATCAAAGTTTTGGTCATATATAAATTCAAAAAAAGACAGATTGGTTTCCTAGCATGATGGACCGCAATGTAGAAAAAACAGCAAATGTAAATAATATTTGTGATCTCTTTAAATGGTTTTTCGAAAGTGTTTACATAACGGAGAATGTAATGTCAGTTCTGAGTTTTTACCTCGTTTTTTGGAACACTCTGACTCAGTTGACATAGGATCCATACAATTCACCATCGAAGATATTAATAATTCACTTTTAAAAATCGATTTGAGCAAAGGAAGAGGTCTTGACGATATAGCACCTCTGGTGCTGCAAAAATGTGCTTTCAGACTCGCGATTCCACTTCTCTGCATATTTAATAGCTTTCTTGCGACAGGGTGTCATATATTACACCAATTTTTAAATCATGATCTAAGTCGCTCTTAACTATCGTGGTGTGGCGATACTTCCAACTATTGCAAAGTCGTTTGAACATATGGTGTGAGATGATATAACGGAAAAACTGAGAAGATCTATATCACCCTCTCAGCATGGTCTCATGGCTGGACGTTCTACATATACGAATCTAGTTGAGTTTACGAATCATTCAGTCCTACCTGTCTGATCGCAAGCAATACGTTCGGATTCGTGGTGAACGTTCTGAATTCTTTAATTTGGTTTCTGGTGTTCCTCAGGGTAGCCATTTAGGTCCGATATTTTTATTTTATTTATTAACGACGTGTCTGAAATTTTTAGGTACTCATATGAGAGTGCCTTATGTATGCTGATGATCTGAAAATATTTAGTAAAATTGAGAGTCCTTCTGACGCCTTGGGCTTGCAACGAGATTTAGATAGGCTCTCATTATGGTGCCAGAAGAATAGCCTTTTTTGAGAATCCGATTTTAGCACAGTACGGCATTGAAGGATCTCCTCTTGAGAGAGTTTATGAAATGCGTGATCTCGGTATTCTTTTTGATGCGAAGTTATCTTTAATTCGTCACATTAACGTAACTATACTTTGAAGGCATATTGTATGCTTGGTTTCATGATGAGTGTTTGTGCTGATTTTGTAGACTTAAAAGCACTGAAAAGTGTGTATTGTGCTCATGTTAGATCACATTTAAAATACGGATCAGTGGTTTGGAATCCCAGTTACGCTATGTGCATTCTATAATAGAATTGAATCTATCCAGAAAATTCTTGCTTTATGCATTGCGTCGACAGGGTTTGAGACGAGTCGATGACTATGTCCTTCCGCCCTATATTGTTCGATCAGAGCTCATGTCTCTGGAGGTTCTCTCTTTCCGACGTAAAAATGCCGGTATTTTCTTCTTGTTCGATTTGTTGAGTAATCGTTTAGATTCTCCCAATTTGATGGCCTTTTTAGATTTTAATGTTCCTTTTAGAACGACTCGTTCACTTTCCTACGTTTGAGAAGGCATAGAGCTAATTACGGACGTGCTGAGAGCCATTATATCGTATGTCGGAAGCATTTAATGACGTTGCCAGCCATTTTGATTTTAATATCTCCCGTGATGCATTTAGGCGAATCGCTCGATCTTTAAGCTGATCCTGATTTTTTATAAGAGTTGTACAAGTATGTGCTCAATCTAAGCCATACCACAAAAGCTATCGTCTGGTAAAATCAGCACGGACAGCTGCGATTTGGTTTGTGCTTGGTTTTCTAGTATATTGAGCATGATAGATTTAAGTCCTGGTTTTTAGTCTTGACTACTTTATTTTTTTTTGTTTTATTTAGTTTTATATTTTAATTTTATTATTTATTACTGTATTTTTTAATTCTTCTTTTAATTTGAAATTTTTTGTTTTATTTTATATTTATTTGTTAAATGTTATGATGGCAATGGCACAATTTTGATAATAAAGGTCAGTTGGGAGAGTTATCGAGAGTTATCCCTGTTGACGTCACTTAAAAAAAAAACTCGATTCGTAATAGTGTAGTGAGGTGACTAAATCAGCATGCTGCACTTACTTCTTCTATTATGAACTATTTCACGCTCGGTTTTAAGTGCCGTCACACACCAATTTTTTGCACTATCTCTTTGTTTGACAGTAGTGTCGATAACAGAGTAGTATTTTTGGGAAAATTAAGAGATTAAGGGTTTTAAGTTTTAAAAACTTAAGAAAAACGGATAACGCGAAATTATTATTTTTTATCCCCTCCCCCATCGTAACATTAACCGTATCAATATTGAAGACCCCCTACAATTACGTAACTAAAACCCTAACCCCTCCCCCTTAAAAAAAATGCAATCCAAAAATCGTCGGAAAGATCTCGGAAAGATAAAGGTAATTCAAAAATCGTGTATTTAAAAAAAAAAAAAAATTAACACCCCTAAAACCTAACCCCTTCCTTTCCTTAACAAAATCTGAAACTTCCCCCCTACAGAGTGTTACGTAATATATGGACGTCTCCATATCACCTCTTTAAAAAACGATAATAGAGTGTTTAGCCATATTTTGTGATGATAAAATGTATAATAAACAATTATTATTATTAGATAATAGATTATGTAATTCACATCATTATTGATTTGATCATTCTTTATAAATTATAATGCTTCCGCTATAAGCTAGAACATTCTAGATATAAAATCCGATACAAAAACCAAAAATATTTTGTGAACGCACTCTCCGCAGTCGCATACTGTTCTGTCGTCCAATTGTCGCAGTTGCATCAACATGCGCGAGCATTTGCTTTTCGGGCTACGTAATGTCAAATCAAATGTATATGTCAAAAAACAGTGGTGTCTCATCTGTTAGCAGACAGTCTCTCTTCTTTACTCGCACTTTACAGTAGATAGATAACCCGAATTTAAAAAATATATAGAACCTAAACCATACACATATACAGGAAAAAGAAAAACGAGATACAAACTAGAGTACACACAAAATTTGCCACAAAAAAACAAAACGAAATTTACGACTGAACTGCAATCAATCCGACCAGAAAATGTCGCTTTTTGGATCTTTGATGGGTGACTTCGAGGAGGATCCGATTTTTGGGTGAGTTTAATAATGTTCGTCGCAGATCCAGGTGAAATGAACTTTCCATGCACCTTTCGCGTTGTGCAGCAGCAACATTGTATGCAAAAAAAAATCAATCCATATTACGCTACGCCTTCGCTGCACACACTCATGTTTTGTCGGGGCTCGGGGCTCTTTGGCGGAAGGTATCGAGAAATTAATCGACAAATCAATAACTAAATTGTATGTTTGACACATTTTCGCATCTCTTCATCACAATGATCACACTTTGATTGCAAAGATTGTATGTGTGTGTGTGTGTGTGCGAGCATGCATTTAGCGCGCAATAAAATGGTGACAATACATGTTTTATTATGTTATACTATTTGAAAATATTTGGCAATGTAAACATAAAAATATGTTGGCGAAAGTTTTTCTATTTGTTTACATATTTTAATTTATGTTTTTTAATTTTAGGCATCACATGCGCTCAATTCGACACATGAACTCAATGATGGGCTCAATGTTTGATCCATTCAATGGAATGGGTGGTGGCTCACAAATGGCCAGCTTCAATCCGTTCGACAATATGCAGCAGCAAATTGGTGTTGGTGGAACTGTTGGTATGGGTGGCATGGGTGGTATGCATATGATGCAACGCAATGCACTCATGCCGTTCGGCTTCTCGGGCATGCCAAATATCTCTCAAATGATGACCTCACACATGCCACAGGGCGGCACATCGTATAGTTCCAGTCAGATCGTATCGATGACACAGGGTGCCGATGGACGTCCACAAGTCTATCAGGCGTCGAGCAGCACAAAAACGGGACCGGGTGGTATTCGTGAGACCCAGAAGACCGTACAGGACTCCCGGTCGGGTGTCAAGAAAATGGCAATCGGACATCATATCGGGGAACGGGCCCACGTGATCGAGCGCGAGAAGAACGTACGCACTGGTCACGAAGAGGAGCGTCAGGACTTTATTAATCTAGACGAAGAGGAGGCGGACGACTTCAATCGCGAGTTCACGCAGCGCAGTCGTAATATGATGAACATGGGCAACCGTGGTGGTGCTGCTGGTGGTGGTGCTCGTAGACAACACGAGATGATTGATACTATGCCATCACAATTGGCCATAATGGCTCCAGCTCCAGCTGCCATTATGGGCGCAAACTCAAGGTAAGCTATACGAGTACAAAATTCTAGTAGTCATAAAACAAATAATAAAAAAACACAAACATGTATCTAGTAGATTTTGTGGCATGCTAGTGGTAGCACTGTTATATTTCAAAAGCACGCACACACTTTTACAATCTCTCCTTGAAGTAAACTTCCCTAAAGCTGTGGCATCGTCATGAGCTCTATGATTCGTTTATTCTGCTTCTTAGTTAGTCTGAACATGCGATCCAACACAAAATCAATCTCTTTCTTTGTGTGCAATGGCGGCCATAGTGTTGTAATTGCAAAGTGTCTGAAACAAAGGACATTAAAGACTTATTTTATTTTAATATTATTCTGTGGGTGGAAAACCTATGAAATCGCAGTGCATCATAGGCACTTTTCTGCATTGCCTCCTGCATTTTCAGTTCGTACAGAAATTGCTTCTCGTACATTTGCTTGACGCGCTGGTAACGCTCACGACAAATCACGGAGCTATAAAAATATATATATAGAAATTGATCTATAGACTTTAGCTTAGGGAATATCTAAAAAACTTACTAAGGTGGCTTAAACCGCGAGTAGCTCGGATGCAGACTTAAATCTGACTCAACAGGCCTCACGGTATCAGAAACAATTACATTCAAACCCATATTTTACCAACAATTTTGATGAAACTAATGATTTCATAAACTTGAATTTTTGTAATATCGATTTATTAACATTATGCTATATATTGGTTGCTATGTTGGTGTTTAAAACGTAGTCACCCTGTTGGTTTTGTGTCAGCACACCTTCAGCTTATCTTTCAAGACTGAAATTATGTCAATGCTCACCACCCTACGAAATGTCTCACTTCTACAGTGCGCCAGAGCCAGTAAAAAATCTTCAGTACAGACAGCACAGAAACATCCACAATTAAAGTCATGTCTTAATATTGACGCACACCGTCCAACATTTGTGGAACGGTACTGTTTGGTCTGCATTCGTCGCTACAAGAATACTCGTGAGATTCCTGCGTACGTGCACCGCGAAGTTGTGAACCGTGCAATGAACATTGTCCGGATTATAACCGCAAACGTTATGATAGTGCTAACGCTGATTGGATGCGTTGTAATGATCCGCAGTGGTCGTGCTGCTGCTGCACGCGGGGAATCATTACAAAAGGAAAATCTGAATTGGCACCGAGACTACAAGCGAGATAGAAGATAGAAGTGCGAGGCATTATTATCAAATTAAATGGAATTGAATATAAAATGTTTCTTAACGAATACATTAAAATTGTGTTAGATTGACTATATAGTGTTGATTGTAAATGGTTTGTCAGCAGACTTTTAGTACAAAGTCTTGTAGGCAAGATATTGCCATGTTCTCTAAAATTATTAAAAGATCTACACCAAAGAATTTTAAACCAAATTCAAACACACTCGAAGCGATAAAATAGCAGATTATTATATCTGTTTTTTCATTTCTTATGTCGAGGTTGAAGTTCTTTTACACTAAATAAACAACACATCAAATTTTCCAATAACATATTGGAAACTAATAATCTACATCATAGGTTATTCCAAATGGTTCAAAAGATTTGGTGGAGGTACAATGAGCTTAACATTTGCGACGCAGTCTTGCCTTATTATCGCTTTCCGGAATTAATAATCTTTTAATAATCATTTTGGATATAGATATAGAGCTCGCATCCTTATCTAATCCAATTTTAAGTTGTTGCTTTATTGAAGTATAAAAAAATTGATAATGTGATATTAATTGGTTCTTTAGTTATGGCATAGTCGTAGTTTGGCGTTGATCACTAAGTCTGCTCAATTTGGCCTGATGTCCATTTTCTCACGTAGTTAATTGTATATTTGATATTTTAGCATTTACTGACTCGACTTTGCCAGTAAAAATATGTTTCACTTAGATCTTAAAATTATTTAAAAAAAGGAGAAGTTAGATGGAACTGGGACGAATTCTTGGCCCAAAAAACTTTCTCGTAACCCAAAAAAAACTTAAAAACTAAAACAATTCGATTTTCCGGGCCTCTATAGTAAATAGCACCAGTGTTATGTGTTTATTTAACTTATAATTGTCTTATCACTGTTTGTAAAACATGCGATTTTGTGCCATTGCCGTTTAGTAGCATTTCTTCGCTGTTATAAGGTGATATCACACGATTAACGCAACACGCAATTTTGTGGTGCAAATCATAAAAAATATAATTTTTAAAGCAAGGTAGCCGGAATTTTTTTTATATGTTTTTTATGATTTGCACCAAATATTGCGCGTTGCGCCAATCGTGTGATATCAGCTATAAATATTTTATTTTCTTTACGATTAATTATTTCTTGGGTCAACTGTTATTCTGTGTAAAACAAAATGTCGTTATGATGGGTATACTGTACAAGATATAACAGATTCAGAGATTATCTTTAGATGGATTTTAACATAGTCCCTTTCTTTCGCCGAAATTAAAATTATATTCCAGATGATCAGAAGAAATAAGTTTTAGTAGGTCGTAAGAAAACTAAAAACCTCTTGATATTTATTAAAAAAAACGCTTTGTCATTTATTATTGCCGAAAACAACAGACGACATATATTGACAGTAAGGTTCTTTTGATAAAAAATATACCTTCGATGTTCGATAATACTATTTAACAAATATTATTGCATTTATCGCAACTGCTCAAGCTTAGTATATTATCCTTCTTTATCGGTATATCAATGTTTTGGATAAATAGGTAGTTCTTATTTCGGTGGCAAAGTGTTTTTTATCATTTATTATATGTGTTTAATTTTTGTTTTTTTCCGTTGTTTTGTTTATTCGCTATTGCATCTTTTCCCTTTTGCTTTACGTTTATTTTTTTAAATTTAGTTCACCAGCACCGCATGCGCCCGTGTCACCGCTCGAGACTAGTACAGGTCGGCAACCTGCCCGACGGGCAATTCAATCTCGTCGTCCACTGCGTGCATCCCCCTCCGCACCGCTCGTATTGTCCTCCTCATCGGCCAGTTACACTTCACCATCGATCAGGTTTGTCCCTAACATACGCACACATACACATAAGAATAATTACTAGTTTGTGTTATATTATCCTAATAAATTATCGTTCAATCTTACTATCCTTTTTAATATATCGCTTATCTGTGCACAGTTCGCCTTTTGTCGTTAAATATTTATATAGTGTTTTGTTATTTGAATGAAATATTTAATTATTAAAACCCGTAATAATAATATATTTTGATATTTCAGCAATATTCATGCTCATGCTCATCCGTACAACGTTACGCCACGCAGACCGAGTCGTCCGCTGAAGGGAGGCTCCACAGCCCAAATTCAACAACAACAACAGCAGAACCAGCAGCAGCATCACAACCAGCAGCAGCAGCAGCAGCACCACCAACAGCATCATCAACATCTGCACCAGCAACAGCTTCAGCATCAGCATCAAATGCACTCACAACACTCACAGCACAGCCCCAATGGGCACTCTTAAGTTTGTTTTGCCGACTAGACTACAGAAAAATAAAACATTCACACAAACAAAACACAAAACACCAAAATATACACAAACACACACAGACACTCCAATTACAATTTAATGGATAATTCCCATATTGAAGTTATTTTTATTATTACAGTAGATATATTAAACTATATATCCAATACCTTAGACATATAGAACACATAATTAGTTATTTAAAACCCAAAACAAACAGACTACATTCATGTACACATATACAGAAACACAAACACCACATTTTACTTACATAAACAGCAAAAACATTACATAATAATAGTACAGAAGTTATACATACATCTTTACATTTCTCTATCTAAATGTTGTTGCATAAAAAGGGATTCGGCACATTTTGACTTAGTAGGAGTTTTTTTTGCTAGGTTCAAGTGAATATAACTCATGACTATTACTTGCAGTAATATTTCAATAACCAAAATGTAAATGTTTTACTTATAATTACGTATTTAATTTAAAATTGAATTATGAAAATGTAATCATTATTTGCTATTATACAAACATTTTTAGTTTCAGTTATTGTTTGTGCAGTCGTTGTAATTAAGCTACGTTGAACGAAGCGCATACTACCTACACACGCGCACACATATACATTGGGCGACCACTTTTTGTCATATAGTTAATAATCATAAGTATACATTGTTGTAATTGATATTTAAATAAAAATCAGAAGCCGAAGAACAATGTGTATCAGTCAGTTCAGACAGCCTTATTTGACTCTAACCATAATCCTTCTATCAAGATGTTGTTTTAGATGGTGGATCTGGATACATTTATTTTGAAATAAGTTTTGCGAGTGTATAATAATATCAGAAAAGATTTTGCTCAAAAATCTTTTTATATACAAATAGAGAATTTCAACAGAGGAAATTAACTAGAAAACGTAAAGCAGAGTGCTGATTCCTACCACAAGACAAAACCCAGAATAGATAAAAACTACAGCGAAACTACAGAGCCCTCCAAGTTATCTCCATGCCAGTGTACACACACAAAACCCCAATGGCCTGTGATATGTTTTTTGATTATAGCATTTGTAAATTTTGTAGGCACTGTCAAAATATTTAACAACCACCAAACATCCTTGATTGTGTTCATATAACAGGGTTTTTAAATAAAATTCCCATTTATTTAATGGAACAGTCGACGCATCTAGTTAAAAAACGCCATGAAGAATTATCGTAATATCGTTGTTTATGGATTTTCTGGTTGTACAATATTATATCTTCTCCATTATCGCATTTCACTTATTGCGTATCGTGCTGTGCCTCGGACTCACGCCAGTTTCGTTTTACCATCTCGACCATCTGTGCAAACAATCGTGACTTGGTGAAATAGAAACAGGCGCACACAAGGATAAACGTCCAAGCCAAATACAGATTCAGATCCGACTCGATTTCGACTTTGTTTGAGAGTGGTCCATGAAAATCGTCCGATGTGACGTAAACGTTTGCGTTGGCCGGTTTCAGTCCGGTGTGTCGGCCCACAAACGTAACGAAATTGTTAACCGTTGTGGCGGTTTCATTGAAGCGCACCACCGGGCGACCTAAACATACAAACTTCGAATTAGAAAAATACATTTGTAGTACATACTAAATGCATCCATATACCTTGATGGAACAGCATAATCGTTGGTAGACCAACAATTCCAAAATCTGTATTCAATCCATGAAAACGCACCGCATCGATGGCACCGATGCGCATGTCCGGAAACAGTTTTGACACAGCATTAAAGTGCGGTGCAGCCAGAGCACTGATTGGACAGGTTTTCGTGAAAAACAATACCAAGGCACAGTTGCCCTCGTCCGTTTTTTTGGTGTTATTTCCGTGTGGAGCGAGTAACGTGACGGCCTCTTTCAAGGACTGAATGATCTGCAGAGTTCCATTGCCTCGGTTCGGCAGACATCGGACGCGTATCAAAGATTTTCCATCACCCGTATCTTTTTCTATATACTCGGCGTACTCGTATGGCAAACAGTGTTTCTGATCTTGGTGTGTGACGAAGTTCAGAAACGAGTGCGTTGAGTTACCTTGTGGGACAATCCACACGGTTGCGTCTTCCTCGGCCTTCGGGAACAAAGCGTTCTCTACGAATTCACCGTTCAGTAGCTTGATCAGAAAATTCAGACCTTTGAGTTCGGCCGTCACACGGTGTGCCGTACATAAAATCACTAAAACATAAAAATATAATGTAGTCAAATTACTCAAAATCCAAAGAAACCTTACTATTAATTACCTGCGACCAAAACTACCAAGTTTTTGGTTATGAGAATCATTGCTAAAAAGTATCTAGGTTTTTCGTTTATTCCATATTTAATATTTATTTACAATTGAAATTCCGTAGTTCAATGTACAGGAGAAAATCGGTAATGTTTACATATAAATAATAAAAGTTTCGATCAAAACGTCAAATGTCAAAATAAACTCAAACGCATCGCAACGCAACGTATGCAAGTTCTATAACACAAAGTCTGCGCTACCGATTATTTACCCATGCAATTAACAAGTATATTTCAATGCTTTAATTGGATAAGATTAAAATAATAAATAATTTATTTTTAGTCGTTAAGTAAGATATCTCTCTTAAATGCCTTGAATCTGTAGACTATGGAGAATTCTTGATAAAAAATTGGTGTGTATTCTTAAAAACTATTATTTTGTTGCATTAAATATTTATTTTAAATTAAAGTCGATAATTTAAAGAATATCAGTTTTATTATTCTCCAAAAATTGTATTTTAGGCAGGATTACTATTATTATTATTATAATTATTATTTTAAAAATAATATTTTGGTTTTAATTTGTATTTTAAAAAATGTTTAGTTCATATTTATTTATCATTTATTCAAAAAATCTTATAAACTCAATTTTTAGTATGAAACTTATAACATTTTTATATTAGTATTTATATAACAATATTCATTTATAGCCTAAGTTTTATCGAAATACCAGTCATTTCTTATCAAAATAGTTTTTTTTTTATTCACTGCATAAAATATCACTAAATTAGTCAACGTATACAGTGAAAACAATTATAATAAATTGGAAAACTTTTTATTTTTAGAGATAAATGATGAACTTAGGTAAGAGGTAAAAATATTAGAAAAATATTTCAAGGTCATAAAAGATAATTCTCGTAACCAAAAAAAAAACGTTTTTTTCGGGAGATTTAAGGTTTATCTATCGAAATTTTTAATTTGTTTATTTTAATAGACTACATCTTATCTACACAAGCCAATCATTTTAATTTTACTATTATGATCAAATCACCAACAACGGATCGATAAATAAACCTTGATTACAAACAAAAAAACGGATTTCAAAATCACAGAAATTCATTGTTTATTTAATCCTGGATTGTATTAGAATCCGGTTTTAAAGTAATAGGCCGGTGCACGATATCGCAGACAAGACCCTCTACCATTTTTACGGGATCACACGATTGGTCAGATCATGGTTAATGTGATGCCGCTTATGCTGAACTGCTATCCAGTATTGAAAGCTTATTTTATTCGAGCAGCACATCCCCGATTGTTAGGAGTAATTTTGACTCCTAATAATCGGAGCCTTTAGAGATCGCTATGTACATAATATAATACAATAATATAAATTTAAATCGCATTTTTAATTCCTAATAATATACATGTGATAAACTAATTAGGATCTAGCGATATAATACAATATTTATGTATTTTAAGTAGTTTAATTAGTTTCACCAAAATTTCTCAAATAATGTTTCTTAAATTTACTGTAAAAAATGTTTCTTATGGCAATCTGAGCTCTTACTTTGTTTTGTAGCCATTGGTAATTCATTTCATTTTTTTTAAACATACACAAAAAAATAATTGTGCGTACGAGATGAAGAAAATGGTTTTAAATATGTATAAACGTACTGAGGTTCTTTATTTTTAATAAGTTGAACAAGAATAAACATTGCCTCATAGATAGATAATTCATAAGAGTTGTACCCAAAATGGTATTTTGAAATCTTGAAATGTGGTCATAAAGATTTTTATTAAATGCAAACCTAATACAAGAATTCTATTTTTCAGATCTTAAACATTTTTTCGACGCTATAATATCCCCATAACAAAAGTGAGGAATGACTAGGAATTTAACAAATAAAATTTTAGATTTGGTAGATAGCACATTCTGATGGTATATTGTCAGAATTTAAGGTTGATACAAAAAGAAGTAAATAGCATCAGGGATCTCTAAGAAAAGTGAGAATTAAATATTATAATATGGATTTTCAATTAGAACTATAGATTGAAAAATCACAAAGGTGTAGGAGTTTTTAATTAGAATGTAAGAAGTAATTTTAAGAGGAAATATTTCATTTGAGTCAATTTTAAATTATTACAAAACAACATTAAAAATAATGGAAAATGACTCAATGCCTTTTCGAAATCAACCCAAATTAATTAATTTATTTTAGTTTTTTTTTTAATATTCCGGATTTTATTAAAGTTGTTTTTGGTTTAATTTTGATTCGGGACTTTTAAGTCGTGTAATTTGTATTTTGTATTTTGAATTTCATTAAATTTAAAATACTTCATGCCGGCATTTTATAATTTTGTAAATGACCGGAAATCTTAAGAAAACGATACATTATTTTGTTTACAAAATCCCGGAATTAAATATTACGAAACTAGATTTCTAAATTTTAGAATACAAAATACCGTACTACAAAATACCGAATTAAAAAATCCTTGATTTCAAAATGGTAAATATTAGGTGAGTGATGTTAATAAGAATATTTGGTTGCCAATGAATGCTTTTTAATACAGACAATTGAGTTCAAAATTAAATAAATAAAAAAAAATAATGGAGCTCCTTATAATATATTTTAATATTTTAAAAATACCAATGAAAACCTTCTTATAAAAAAATATTTCGTGTTCATGAGTGTTCATTGAAATCTAAAAATTATAAAGTAAATAATACGTTTTATTAAAAAATGTGACATATTAATTAAATATTGCGTACTAAAAAAACTGTAAACCCAAGATAATTAAAATAAAACCTATTCTATATTTAAAGAATTGAGTTGTTTTTCTGTATTTTACAAAAAAATTGGCACAATAAGCAGTGCTTTTGGAACATGGATATTGAATTCTAAAACATCGTTTATTTATATCCACATTATTATGTTGATTGATTTTGCGATCAAAAAGAAAATTAAAGCAAAAAATAAGCTAAATATAATCAAAAAACATGCAATAGACTATCAAAACCAAAAATTTCATTCAACCTTAAAGTTAAAAATATAATAAATATTATGATGTTTAAATAAGTATGCTTATATTACATATATTACGTTACGTTCTATGAGGGAGGGGGTTTTGTGAAGATGAGTTACGGATGGTGGGTTGTTGAGCTGTTTTTACGTAACAAAATAAAATTATTTTTTATACGTATAAAATCGCAAGTTAAATACAATTTTTTCACGACTTTTAAATTTTAATATATTTTTTTTTTAATTTACGATAGGGTTTTTTTTCGTAATTTTAGGGGAAAGGTTCTACAATAAATAGTTATTTACGTAATATATATGGTATTACAATTAGCTACGAAAAAGATATTTTTGCTCCATTACAATTAATTATAATAATTTACTAATAACTTACCATTTTGTTTTAAATGGTTCTCATATATTCATTATTTATGTATAATTTTTAAATAAAATCACATTATTATTTTTAATTTGTTTAGATATACGCCATTTTTTTGCGCTTCCACTTTTTTTATTAGCATTCAGTTTTGTATAAATTGGAATACAATTTGTAATTGTTAAGTTACTTGAATGGAGCGCAAATTTTATATTTTGAAACCCAATTTTGCTTTTTTAGAATTCGTATCGCTTGATCTCTTTTTTTACTTTTTTTGAGATAATTATTGAATAGATTTGCATAAATAATTAAATTAATCAACCCACCAATATCTTTTTTTGGCAGCATCTGTATCTGTAAATAAGCAGATATATTTTTTAGTGTCTTTTAATTTTAACACCTTTTGACCAATTAGGGATTTTGACCAATTTGGCAACCCCCTAATGAGAGGTAGGGGTCAATTAATATGCATTGTCATTGGCAACAAGTCAATGGGCCAAGTTTCAGCTCGATTGTATGACAGGAATTCAGTTAAATAAGCTGCGTTAGAATCATAAACTAATATAGAGAATTTAAAAAGAAAGCAGTTTGGAATTTAAGGAACTTTAAAAAAATTAATTGTATAGTACTCACTAAATTCAGAGCTATTTAATTATCCTGGATATAAAAAATCCCAGATATAAAAATTCAAACTTACAAATTGCTCAAAAGCAACTAAATTGGTAAAACATTTTTTTTTTAATTGTCGTCAACGGCTTTAGCCAACTGACCATATTTATTTAATCATTTGTTTATACAATAATAAG
>JAAAKO020021668.1:0-14922 GCA_010015015.2 Bolitophila cinerea | reverse complement strand
ACTAAAAAAAATTATATATAATTAAAAAAAATCTACATTATTTTGCAAACCTTATTTAAGAAGATGGGCGTATGTTTTGGTGAGTTTTAGGTCAGGGTCAATCTTGTGCATAATCCTGTTTATAGTACATAGTGCAGTCTATATATAAGTAGGTTGGGCGTTTAGGGGTTAACCACAAACACCATAAACACTATTCTTGCTTTAAAATATATAACAATGTATCGCCATTCACCAACTGAGACCATAATTTTGCAAGAAGTAGGAAAAGCACAACTTGATGTTTTTGTGGAGTCTCTTGAAGAAACAAAATATTATATATAAATATATATATATATATTGTCTACAGGTAAACCTTAATAAAGTTGCTCTTGAGCGTATTAAAATATTGTCTGGATATAATGCGAATATTTTGAAGTGAACTCCGCACTTTGATAGATTCTAAATTACAAAAAAAGAATAAATATTGCCACCGATCAGTTTTGGATGAATATTTTAAATTATCTGTGTCCCTTGCTCATCGTCTACCTTTAAGTGTATTCTCTCTTATTAGCTTTAAAAATAAAGTTTTTTTTGAGAAAATAAAAGATGTTTTGTTTATAAGGTTTAACATAAAAATTACTGATTTGCAATTTATTAAAAAGATAAAATAAATTACTAACAATAAAAAATGTTCTGCACTAAAAAAAATAATCAATGTGCACCAAAAAATATTTACACCTAAAAAAGGTACAATAAAATCAGTAATCTTTTTTTGTTTTCGTGAAAAAAATCGGAAAGCGTTTTTTTATTGTTAGGAACTTGTTTTTATCGAATTTAATTTATGTGTGGGTTTTTTTTAACGAAATTTAGACAAAACTATGAATTTCTCTTACATTCCTTTTCCTCCCATTTTATTATGTATGTATAATAATAATTATTAGGCTTGTGTCTGATTATATAATATAATGTTTATTATGTGTTGAAAATTGGAATGTTTTACTGATCAAACAATACATTTTAAATTTTTTTAGTATAAGCTCTACATTTCTTTTAGACATGTACTTGTACACTGTATACAGTACATAGTTTAGAATCTATGTTTATTGGGTCAATGGTATCGGGTCAACAATGATATTTAGGTTTAAATACATTTAATTTGAATTATATTTTAAATATACTTTTTTTTTTTGGATAAATGTTCAATTCTTTTTAAATTCGTTTATTAGTATCAATGGTCTTCTTCAGAATTTCGTAAAAATCTCTAAATCTAAATTCTAGCAATAAAAAATCTGGCATATTATTATTCTCGGTGAGCGGGTAATGAGCGGGTAGGCCTCCTTTAAAATAATTATGAGTAGGACTAACTTAACATACCTCAATATTGATATCATATATAATAAAATAAGTAAAAACAGATAAAATATATAAAACAATTTAAAACCGGAGGCCAAAAGTAAGTCGTTTTATTGTTTTTACTTAACTTAAGAAATAGAAAAACTTAAAATTTAAAAAAAAAAAAAAAAAAAAAATTAAATAAAACAATATAATAAATAATTACACATTATATATATTGTTTTTTTGTCTTACACTTAAATCAAACAAGGAAAAATATTGTTGCGAATTATTGTCAGTTATTACACTTACTTAATTTAACTAAAAAAATAACAAAAATCATGTATTATTTCCAAATTATGAAAATGTGAACGTTTTAAAAAACAATCAAAGACATTTTTAAAATAAATATGTGTTGTGTAGATGAGTTTAAAGAAACCTACCTATTTTGTATTTGAAGCACATTTATTTTGTTCTGGCGCCAAAAATGTGTTTCCAGCGGTCAATATATTTTTAACAATTTTTGTTTAGTTTTCAAAAAACAGTTTTTCAAACCAAAATAAATCGAAAGATCCTTACCGAAACGATATTTTAATCAGAAAACATTAAATTAATCGATGTTTAAGGTAATTTGTATATACGTTATCTTTCTATCTTATAAAATATGGCAGATATAACATATATACTTTCGAATTAATTGCAAATCTTTCTGATGCCAAAACGTATAAAACTTATATGTACTACTAACAAAATATTAACATTTTTCTTTAAAAAAAATGATCAGCTTTATCTAGACAGAGTTTTTTATAGACTTTGTTGTATTATTTTTTTTGAATAGGAATTATGATTAAACTATAAGCACTATTAACATATTTCCTGTGGATAATGGTACCATAAGAAGAGTATAATTATATGTATTTCCCAAATTTTGAAAAAATGGCACTCATTAGTAAAAAAGCCATTCTTTTAATTTTAACTTACCTTTTGATTTAAGTCTGCAAAAAGATTTTTGTTTTTACTCAAATATTCATATTGTTTTCCAGATGAACAAAACCTCTGTCAAATATCATGGCCAGAGACGGTGAAATACCTGCCATCTTCAACCCGCGCCGGGTTCGAGCTCCATCGGTTGTGGTCACAGGCGACTCACCGAATTGTCCGTTTGGTGGATTCACCAATATTATAAATTCCAGTACACCCCACCTCATACACTCCGATTCAATAGCATCAGGTCATCCCGATGGCGTCGATAGTGTTGTATGCCTGCAAGGTTACAGTACCGGTGCGGGCACACCAACGCCCCAGGCTGAAAATGCACCGCTACCATTCTCGCCGATCGCGCACAGTTCCAATAAATGTAAGGATTCTTGTTGTTCGGAATTAGCTCAAAAGGTTAGTTAGTTCATATAGAAGATCTATAAGGGAAAATAATAACAATCCTAAATTATTTCCAGATGTACTTTGGTGTGTGCGTTACGATATTAGTGACTGCTTCCTGGGTTGGTGCCACACATTGCATAAAATTCTTGTATATCAGACGTAGTCACACGCAGCCCACAATAAACTCCGATTTGATGGGTGACGACAATGCCACATTGTTTCCGATCTATATAACAAAAACAACCACAACGACTTCGTTCAATGCACCGTTCTTTGCATCCTGGTTTTTTACAAATTTTGTCATTCTGTTTTTTCCGATTTACTTGCTCGGTCGCATTGCGGTCAAAAAATGCGAGAGTCCCAGTGAGATTCTAGGTGACGTAATCCGAGGTCTACGTGATCGAGGTTTTACGACCGGACGTTTTTTGAATCGGTGCATAACCTTTTGTGTTCTATGGCAATTAACAACGTACTTGTATACATTGTCATTGCGTGCGCTCCTGGCCACCGATGTTATGTCATTGTTTGCCACGAATGTGGCCTGTGCGTATCTCTTGTCATGGGTGATTTTACATGAGCAGTTTGTCGGCATACGAGTACGTTTTATTTTCATTTTTATTATATATTTTTAAATATTTATTAAGTTTATTTCGTAGATTGTTGCTGTTATAATGTGCGATACCGGAATTGCTTTATTGGCATACATGGATGGAATCAATGAGAGCCCAACGCTAGTGGGTGTTGTGCTGGCTGTATTAGCCGCAGCCGGATATGCTGTGTTTAAGGTAAAGGAAAAATACATATTTTTTTAATGGAATTTGCAAATTTAGTACACAACAACGATTGTTATTAACAGCATTAAAAGAAATTAGAGTTTATTAAAATCTGAATTTTTATAGTAAATGCAAGATTTATTATATTAAACATTACCTTAAACATGACCTTCGCTATAGATAAATCATTTTGTCATTTCGCGTGAGATTAGTACCACAGTTTTTTAGCTGTACCAATTTGATTAATTGGGCCTTGAGTAGTTTCAAAATAAAACTTATGTAATATTATTGTGATTGTTTATCAATGGGTCCAGGTTTACAAAAAACATTATTATCGATGTCGCATTCAAATTTTGGGAAAATATGTAGCCAACAAATAAAGATTGTTGAAGGCAACAGTTGGTAGAATTAAAGACACAAAACATGTATGGCGTCTATGCGCAATAAAAAAATGACTTGATAAAGACTTGGTAAAAAAACTTCAATATCGACTTTGTTAAAAATATATTAAAAAATAAAATAATAAAAATAATATAATATAAATATAAAAATGAATGTTGGATTGTGCTCTTTGTTGCTCTCTAATAAATTCAATTATTTCCGCTTAATAATTCAAAACGTCTTCTAACTTTTGATGAATGTGCTCTAAGTAATGCAGAAAAGAATGTTCTTGGTATAATATACCTCTCTCAAATTACCTTGCGGCCGACGATATCGCACACCAGATACAAACATTTTACGGGTTCACATGATTGGTCAGATCATGGTTAATGTGTTGATTACGCTGAACTGCTAAAGTCTTGAAGCTTATTTTGTTCGAGCACTCGCAACTTAACGAACATCAACGCTATCTATTTTTGAGTGCGATTGTAAAAATTATTGAAGGCATCAATATCTAGTTGTTAGAAATCGTAAAACCATTTCAAAAGGAAATTTATACTAATTTAAAGTACATATTCGAAAAAACTCTATAAATAATTTTCGTTGTCGCTGCTGAAAATTTGAACCCACAACCTCCGGATTATAAATATCTACCGAGCACATACATCTATAAAGTTTTGGCTTTAAAATTTACTACTCTATTAGAGCTCGTTTGCTAATTTTTAAGCGGGCAAAATTTTCTTTCAGAGGAAGATTTGAAATTTTTAAGAGTATATTTTTAAAATTTGAACACGATATTTTTAGGTGCTCTTCCGAAAGGTGATGCGAGAACCACCAGTTGGACAGGTGGCGTTTACATTCACCGTTCTTGGATTATTAAACGCGTCCATGATGTGGCCTGTATGCTTGGCCTTGTTCTTTTCTGGTGCCGAAAGTATGCCTTTGGAACGGATATCCTGGATAATTCTGCTTATTGCAAGCGTTTTAATGCTGGGTGAGTCTTTTTGTATTATTTTTATAAGGTAATGATTGAATATTTTTATATTTTACAGTGTTTCATATATTGACACAATTCAGTGCTGCGGTCACGTATAACATGTTTGTGACCTTGGGTTTAATCACAGCTGTTCCAGTGTCAGCAGGTGCGTCTTCATAACACACAAAAAAAAAATTATATATGCCTATATTTTTTATAAATCTTTTGTGCTTTTGCGCAGCATTGGACGTTGTGCTTTATGGTGCCAACTTTGCCGGAATGAAATTAGCGGGAATTGTGCTAATTGCGATCGGATTCTTTCTGGTTATGTTCCCAAATAATTGGCCCGACTACATAACACGGCTAATACGGTGAGTTTGGTCAATTGATACAAATCAAAACTTAGACAGTCAATTGTTCCATGAGAAATCTAGGTATCAGAACTATATAGTCATTTTCGTTAGAGAAAAGTCTTTGTCTACATTTTTTAGAATGGATCTTTAAAAAAGGTTTTGTTTGTGGCGTTAAAAATGGATCCTTTAAAAATTAAGCTAGGTTTTTCAAAACTTGATTTAATATAATTCTTTGATTTTATTTATTCCAGCAATATCATCCTTTTAGGACACAGTGCGAGGTAAGTGTATCAATTTGCTACATTTTAATTTTATTGAATATTTTCTAAAAATACATTTGGATATAAAATATGTAATGTAAATCAGATGTTTCCTGTGTCGCAATTTCTCAATTTTTCCTCTTCTTCCAGTATACAACTATATGAGGCTTTTACAAATTTTATACATACATATATGAAAATATCTATACTCAGTTTCTCTATCCGTAGAACTAATATATTTAAAATATATTATAGTTGTTTTTATTATATATTATATTTTACCTGCATACTACAAAACAGTAAAAACATACTTAAGTCGTTAATATGCGTAAATATTTATATTATATATTATATACCGCGGTAACCAATTAATTTGAAGTTAAAATATTTAAAATTTCCCCAAAAATGACATAGTGTCTATCTCTGTATATAGTATTGTGCATATGCATATAGGATATACTCAATATAATGTATCTGAAATTAAAAGTTTCACAATAGAAACCGAGGTTTTGAGATTGTTTATTGTGGTTTGATTAAAGGATTCTCTTCCGTTTGCTATAAAGACTCGATTAAATTTCAATTGGTTACCCCGATATATATGTAATAAACTCGTATTGATATACAAATATACATACATTATTTATGGATAATATTATCCATAAAACGCACATAAAAATTAAACAAAATTATATATTGACTCATTCACGCACCATCAGTTATAAAACTAAACACTTTGCAAATTTCTCGTAAAAAATCTACTATACCTATCTATATACTTACCGGTTAACACTCATTACTTTTCTCAATCAATTCTTTTTGTATATGCCTCCCGATAGGCACAACCAAGTCTTCAAAGGTAAGATGGAACACCATATACATATATAAATATTTATATATTATCAATGCATTTTGTATCTGCGCGAGTATGTTAAAACAAAGCAATAAACAAAAACAACACGAAAAAAACACAACAAATAATAAACACACACGCCGCACTTTGCAATTGTGCGCTATATTAATAATAACAATAATGTTATTGCTTTTGTAGGCATCTGAATTTATAGTTCAAAGCACGTTGACAGCACAACACACACTGAAGACTTAACACTATATTATGTATAGCATCAACTTTTTCCTCGAAGTGTTTCCTAAAACATTATTAGCTTATACAAGAATATTGAAGCTGGAGCAATATGATAGTGGAGTAATCCACTAGATGGTTACGTAGGTTCAAGTTCGGGTAGACATGAAATTTGCAATCAAACTTTTATATTTTATTTTTAAATTAATCCGAGGAGAGACAAAACCCCGACAAAGTCATGATACCTCTAGCATATAAGCTTACAGAGCTTTACTAAGAGGCCATAAAATTATTTATTTTATCAATTGTAGAATTGTAAGCACAGTTTTTGTAAAATAATTTGTTTTTGTCTTTAATTTAGGGCGCAGCTTTTTATGTACGTTTGATTAAGAGTTTATATTAAGAGAGGGAGAAACATAGAGAGAGAGAAAGTAATTCATTTAAAATCAATCTTATTTTTTTTTTATTTTACTATATGCATGGAAAAAGTAATGATAAAAAACATTTCGAATATATCAACCTTTCGACTGCAATGTAAAAATGGTAAATTTAAAATATTTTTCCTCATGTTTATTTAAAATAATTTAGAAGTGCGCACGAGTTAATATTTGTTATCTTTATACTTTATTAATATTATGGTAAAAATAAGCAAAAAAAAACATTAAAAAATTATTTTGAAAACAGGCAAAATTGAAAGATACTCACAATCCAATCCTAAAACGGTTAAAGAAAGGAACATTGTGACAAACAAACACTATACTTATTAGTACAACCTTCTGCTTTATAATGCCCTATGATAAATAATTGGCAAATGGTTTAAGTCTATCATCACGACCGTAGCGAAGGAACGGTTTAATGATGCAGTCGAGTAATTTGAATTTCGAGAGGTTTGAAAACTGCGCCGACCACCCTGGTAAAGCCAACGTTCAAAGAACACATTCGTTGGATTTGATGAGCTGTCCCCTCGTTCGATTAAACGTGTTTAATTTTAATTGTTTTATTTGCTTATATCTGACTAGCAGAATTTTGAAAATTTTGAATTCGGACACGTAATGCGATAATCTACAATTTCAACAGTGCAGTGCGATAAATTGTATCCCCTCAGAAATAATAAATGTTTTTTTAAAACCCGATAAGAAGATCCGCGGTATACCCTTTGCTACATCTCTTTCATTATGCTGAGGCAAAAAAAACTCTGGGGATAGATTAAATGTATGTTTTAAAAAAAATATATTAAAAAATGTTTTTTGTCTTAAATTTTTATTCAAAAGAGGTATGAAAACATCGCTCCTTTTCACCCTTTATGTGTTGCCTACGGTTCCCTAGTTCGATCGTAATTCCGACAAAAATACATCTATAAAAACCACGACATGAGCTTACATTACTTGACCAGCACTAGTTGTGAACTGGTAGGTGGTGTTTTTTACCTTCCCTTTTGAATCAAAAACTTATAGACAAAACTTATAGGCATCCAATTTACCTTACACCTTAAAATTCAATAGTATCCACAAAAATAATTGAAAATCTAAAACAAACAAAAAATTGTTGACATAAAAAATCAAAAATGCGCTCCTAATTATAAAAATATGTGCACCTTACAAGTGTGCACCATAAACAATTTTAAGCTTCGCGCATATTTAAAAAAAACAAACGCCTTTTAATGGGGAAGCTTATACTTTCTAGCTGGTCCTTTATGTTTTTGGAGCATGTTTTTTTATCAGTGAGCACTGTTATTTTGTGCACATTATTTTATTTTTTTTAAGCTATTTTTTTGGAGAGCGATTTATTTTATGCCATTCTTATTAAAAAAAAAAGTTCCGGATTCAGAACTATTACTCAAAGACATGTCAAAACGTGTCATATAAACAAGTACATATGTATCAAAACTATACTATGGTATAATGTATGTAAAATGCAGATTTGGATTGTGTGGTAAACATTTAAAAAAATACAAAATAATAATATTCAATTACTGTCATATTTTGTTATGTGGTATGCAGGACAATAAAATAAATATGGATTTAATTGATTTTTTTCTCACTTGTAATGTAAATGCTTCCGTAAAAATAATAATGTATTTGAATATGTATTCACATTTTATAACAATGACATATATTTATACTGGCACTTGTATGCGTTGATCACGCTTAATTATCACTGAGAAAGCATACACACATTTTCCATTTAAATATTCATATATATTTTTATCCACAATTATTTATACAAACTAACCAATTGTACAATTTTCCAAAAAAAAACTATCCTTTTCGTATGTGCGCAAATCCACTTATTATTGGCTAACACAAAAACCCCATGAATGCGTTTTGCAATGGTGATGGATATAGCAGACCAGCATTTTGTAGAAGAGACACTATTGTAGCGTCCTCTGCGCCATCTTCCAGATAGACGTAATTAAAATAATTCCAAACATTAAAACGAATCAAACGGTAAGTTACACACACGCCATCAATACAAACTAACTAATATGTTAAATGTTTGTAATTTTTATTGAATAATAGCAAAACAAATAAAACGTGTCCTAGTTTTTATTATTTATTATTATTATTAATTTTTTAATCTCAATAATGGAAAAATCTTATAACCGACGATTTGTTTTTTTTTTTACTGTCACGTATATATATATATATGTGTGTTGTTTATGTACTTTTTTACTTATGTATGTTTAATGTAGATGTAGAATTTGGTGTTTAAACTTAGACGATCAATGTTCTTGCTCCATTCAAATCTGTTCTATCGCTTGTATTGCTATCGATTGATTCAAAAACTCTCTTCTTATTTAGTAAAAAAACGACGCATAACTAAATAGAATAATAATCCTTTTTTCAGCATTTTTATAAAAAGAAAAATTTTAAATATTTTTCTATGTCTTTAAAAAAACTATCCTTTTATCATATAAATTGAAGAAATAAATAATTAAAATTGAAGAATTTTAAGTCATTTTAAAAGCCATTTCGTTTTTAAAAAAATAATTTAGGTTATTTAATTAAATTTAAATCCATTGATTTGAAGATTATTTCAGATTGTCCGGTTAATCCAGTTAAACAAGTTTTACCTGACCAGTCCAGTACTCTTAACAATTAAATAAAGCTTTAAGATCCGCTGTAGGAAATAAATAAAAACAAACAGAATAACAGTGCGTAAACCGTAAAAATATTAAATTGTGTAAATTCGCATGTTATGCGTATTGTTTAAAACTACATAATATAAAAAATGCTTTTAGTTATTACACATAATTTTGCATTTTGAAATTGGACTGACCATAAACCATTAGATATTAGTATAATATTATTAATTATTGTATTTTTTTGATAAAATATCAATTTTATGGCTTTTCAGATGGGGTAGAGGTCTTCGGAGCGGTCCCTCCACAGGACACCATCCCGCTGTAATCGACTATCGGACGGGCTATATTCGGTCACACCTTCGGTCTCCCTCCGGTCGAGTGAGATGACCGAATCAATTGAACCTTTTCCATAGGCATGCAACGAAAGTACCTATGCTTGCCATGACTTCGCGGCCAATACGGCCTTTGCAGTAGTCATCAACAGATATTTAGTATACGAGCTCTCGACCATCGTGTAATCTTAATGTCAAACAAATTTATAATCATTTATGTTACTGAACTTAAAATATTACCGTTATGTGCATATTACAATATGTGTAGTGAATTTATATTATAAATGTTGCTGATTGTTAGTTGTGATATATACTTATAGAATAAACAATAAAGTATATTAATTATATTAAGATTTAGTTAATGTAACGTTTAATAGTAAACAATTTAATCTTTTGCGATGAGAGCACAAAACAATAATTCACCACTATGCATTATCTAACATTAAATGTTGTGCATGAGTGGTATCTAAAAAAATAAAAAAAAGTTTTATTATTGTCGTAATACGTCGCTTTTCTTCCAAGCGTTCATTGTGATTGTTAGAAGAAAAAACTACAATTAAAAACTATTTGTATGCACTAGATTTTGTAAATAGTTTTTTATGCAGCTTAATTTTATAATGAGTAATGTATGTATTGAGAATAATAAATGTAATGTGTTCACATTTAGCGTCTATAATCGAGATAAACACTACCACCTACTTTACGTATGATGCATAATAGTTAAAATGTAAAACATTTTTTGTTTAAATAGTTCAAATATTTATTATAAAAATGACACCTCCAAATAATATTAAATTTGTTATATGTTATAATCGACGTGGTATTTATTAACAAGACATGTTAATTGATAAGAAACAAACTTTTTTTTTTAAATCAATATAATTCAGATGATTTTTGTATCAATAAATTTAAAACATTAAAATATACGTGTTAGAATTTGATTCCATTACAACATCATACTGTTTGTAATCATAAAAGAATAACAGTTTAATATAGATTCAGATTTGCAATATTATGTTTCTTTTATCGGACGAGCTCTGGTAGTCGGTGTTTGACTGGCATAACTCCTTGAATAACTTTATTCACAGCTCCTTTCCATAATTGTATCGGCCAGATTGCGGGTAACCTAATAATGTATATGCTAATTCATATTCGGGATATCATAATTTAAAAGGAAAATTTTCAATTCTAAGTTTGGCTACAGTCTAGTGGTTAATTTATATTTAGTGTGAAGTTCCACAAACAACGAACTAGAGTAGATTTGGGACCAGTTTGGAAGATAGTAGATACCAAGTTTATATAGACAATTTTTATTTGGGATAAGTTGGTAAAAGATCTTTATCTTCCAAACTGCCTAACAAACGTTGATTGTGGACCTCCCCATTTCCTTAAATGTTGGTTAATTAAAATCGCTGCCCGCATATTAAAATAATTTAATATTATCAACTCCGAATGTATGCTCCGAAAAATCCGCAAAATAATTAAAACGTTTACCTGTTTGACCACATTCCATTTCTATTGTTCTGAGCTCTTTTTTGGATTGACCTTAACTTTGCTAGATATTTTTCAAGTTCAATGTCCTTTGGAGAATCTGTGGCATCTACAACATGAGCAAATCCTAGACTGATTAAACCTTCTGCCAAGTCGAGAACCTTGTTTGAAAATTATTAAAATTATTCAATGTGTGAGCATGCATTAATTGCGCAAAGCCTATTTTTGTACAATTAGCACGCAATTACAAAAAAAAACAATTCAATGATTTTTTTACTGAAAGTTGTAATTGCGTGCTGAAAGATTTCTTTTTTAGTTTAAAAAAATCTCACACTAACTTTTTGTTGCTGTTGATTTGAAAGGAAAACCTGACATTCCACGTTGTCCCCGTGTTTATGGACTGGTAAAAATGTGACCAAACGATTAACGCTGACCGATTGAAGCCAAGAGTATCCATTTGCATTTATTCGAACACCAAACAACTAAAATCAAATATGTAATATAAATATAATTTATGTCTTAATTTAGTTTATATGCGTTTCGAAAATAACCTGCACTGGCAGCCGTTTCTGGGAGTTAAAAAATACGTTTACTGGCGGTTTGTGGTTAATTTGTAGCAGTGGCCCGGCAATTGGGCTTGGTTCAATAGAACTGATTATACCTTTTTGCAATAGTTTCGCTTTAAGGAAATGACCGGGTATATCTGATGGTTTCCCAAATTTGGTTATCTACAATTTATTTAGTAAAATAGTTGATACAAATCTGATATAACAAACACAAACCGGTCTTATTTTTAAATATGCTACTGCAAAAAGTATGCCAGATGCCGTGTAAATACCGATCTAAAAAACAGATATTACGCATATAGATAGTTACATAATTTCCAAAAATGAAAAACAATAACAGACCTCTGCTCCTTTTGTATCACTTTGCATGTAATCACCAATTTTGTTCAGCAAAGATGGTTTAACATTTTCTTCACTCATCTTAAAACTTGATTGTCTCACAAAATAGATTATAAATACGTAAAAACTTGATTATTCTCTGATTGATAAACTTTTAAATATACTTGATTTTGGGATTGTGAGATGCGAGTTATGGATAATATATTTTGAACTGCATATTGAATTTATATGTTTATTTAAAAACAATTACTCATTTTTTGGAGGTAGTCCAATCGAAAATGTCATCTAAACTAATTTTATTTTCGAAAAGATATGGTACTAGATTTATTTGACAAAAATGTTTAAATTATTTACAATGCTGTAGAGGGAGTTGCTAAGACAAAAGAGAAATATAAGAAAACTGTTTTTTTTTTTTTAATTACATACATATTTTATAATAAATGACTGTTTTAACTTAAAATTAATCTTAAAAATTAAAAAACTTACTTCATATAAACTTAAAAAGATATTTTAGGAGACATATATATTACATGTAACGCTTAATTGTGTTACGAGATGTTATGAGAGGGTGTAGTAGTAGCTGATACGTAAAAAATATTTATACATATAAAATTGTCAGTTAATTTATTATTTTTATTCTTAACTTTATACATTTAATTTTATTTTAAAAATATTCATCCAATATATTGCAATTTCCATGGAACTTCCAACATCTTCTGTTTTTTTAAAGGTTGGTTTAAGAACTTATGAGTTACATAATAAAAGGGTGTAACGGGAACAACCTCGACAGGAGGAGCTTTGCCAAAAAAAATACACGGCAGCCGGCTTTTTAAGGCCGGCACTCCTCCCGCATTTCCTTTGCCTGGCTAGGGCAGCAGCGGATCGACAAGATGCCTCTCCAGGGATTGTTCCCAAGACAAAACTTTACATAAAAACACCGAACACTAAAACAAGAGCTGGTCTCACGCCGGACCAAGACCCGGACGTCTCATGCCTCCAGAAGGCCCTTGATCCAGTAAGGAACCACCTGGGAACCAACCACTTGGCCTCTCGTTCTGGTAGCTCCTCAGCGGAACGATCAAGCGACCGTCCGCCGTGAGTGCTCAACAACGTCTCTCCTTGCCTCTGCTCAAACGTAGACGTTACAACGCAGCTAGACAGATTGCAGGAAATACTTATTTAGTTTAATTTCAGTAGTCATTTTCGAGAAAATAAAATATAATTCTAATGGATGGAAGAGTTTTCTATACCGACGACTCTCTGATAAGTCTGGGGCTGGCATACACAATGCCAGCTCTTAACATTATATATGTCCATGTCCCTTGGGGGATACGCTTCAGTCTTTCAGAAATCCTTGTCGGCTGTCTGGACCCAAAAATCAGACGAGTTTGACGGGACTATTTACATTTGTTCCAACAGCCAGGCAGCTTTAAGAGTGTTAAGTGCATTGATGTTTGTGGCCACAGAAATGTTTCCAAATAAATAGAAAAAAAAATTTATAATAATTTAATAAATTTAATAAATTTAATCTATTTAATTGGGTTTAACATTTTTTTGTAATACTATTTTTTATGAAATAACTTTCTTTTGTTTTTTGTGGTAAAAATAATTATTTCATAAAAAATAATATTTTGGTCACATTTTTTTTTAAAAAGGGCACAATTTTTATAACCAGTACTCAGTACCGATTAGCAATTATATATGTTATATTAAACTGAGTGCGGGTAGAAATCCTGAAAAAATCTAAAATCGAAATTATAAAAATTAAACGCAGTTTTACGTTCAACCAAAGAATATATTTTTGGGTTATTGGTTTTCACGATTTTGTCATTTTTATCCTTTTTGGTTCAATGATGTATTTTTAGATTCAAATCAAGACTTTTTAGTTCTGGATTTAGAATATTTAATAATTTTCTTTGATGGATTTCTCTACAAACCAAAAAAACTCAAATAGAAAAGAGTTCTTAAAACAAAAAATAGAAGGAAATGGATAAATCTCGAGTGTTATGAATTATCAACACTCGAGATTTTTCCATTTCCTTCTATTTTTGTTCTTAGAACTATTTTCCATTTGGTTTTTTTCGGTTTGTGGAGAAATCCTGATTCTGATTCCAAAATCATAAACGCCAAAAGCCAGGGATTCCATTATTGTTTTAAAATATTTAATTTAAAAAAAAACTAATACAATTCTTTTTGAAAAAATAATAATTAATTGTTGTTAAAAAAAGCACTCTAATATCTTATAAAATAAAGCAGATATCTATAAATACTTCAGTGAAAGGTTGATGTTTTTTTCTAGACATATAATAACCATCAACTTTAAAATATATTTTGTATTTTATAATTTGTGATTTTACGCTAAAATAAGGAATGTTTTAATTTTTGTACTTTATGCAAATTATCTATCGAATTAATAATTATTATCTTTGGAAGTGTAGTTTAATAAAATAAAATTTATTTTTGGCAGTGCTGGTTTTTCGTGTGATAACTATTTTGGACTAATACTGGAATCTAGTTCGAAATTAGTGGGTACAAATGTTGTACCAACTAGATGCTAGCGTATTTATAAGCGGTTAATATAAAAAACCCTTATT
>JAAAKO020021657.1:0-14928 GCA_010015015.2 Bolitophila cinerea | reverse complement strand
GAAGTTTCTCGTGTGCCAAGCGATTTGCACTAGTGGCACTTTTAATGGTGAAATTTATGTGAAAGAGTTCCTCCAGAAAAGATTGCTGCCATTTTTTAGAAAACACAGAATTTCTACTTAATTTTTCTCTGATCTAGCATCTTACCACTACAGAAAAGTGTCCCTCAAATGGTGCAAAGACAATAACATCAAAATAGTGCCAAAGGAAGCCAACCCACCAAATTGTTTAAAACTTCGGCCTGTTGAGAGATATTGGTCTCTGACCAAAACAAAATTAAAGGAAACAAAGAAGGAAGCCAAAGACGACAAATATTTCAGAAATAAATGGAATGAAATACAAGAAGGTCTCAGAAGCCACCAAAAAGGCGCTAATGGCAGGGTTACCGGAGGAGCTGGCAAATTTCTACAAACAAAAATAATTAAATTATTTGTGTTCACTTATTTAATCAGAAATTAAATTTGCTTTTTAAAACTGATTGACTTTTTATAGTTGGATAAGAGGTTTCAAAATTACGGCAACTTAAAGTTAGATATTTTTTCCGATCTTAGTCCTTAACTTCCTATGACCAAATCGTAATAGTGTCAGAAAATAGAATGAATTCGTCTTCTTCACAAATAATGGTAGGTACTTTCTGAATCCTAATCTTCATCATCTGGAATCAGTTTTGCACGTTTTATTTTCTGAATTTTTGGCAAAGTTGACGAAATGTTTTATTCGTTTGCTGTGATAAATAGAACCACATCGATCTTGTATCAATTGCAAATCCACTTCTACGTAGGTCTGTTGTAGCTTCTCTGGCCTGAAAGACCCCCCTCTACGGGCTGGGCAGCGTTTATTGACAATAAGAAACTAACATATAACTACAAATTGCCGCAGTTTTGCCCCCCTTAAGAAAATGTAATCAAATGTATACTTAAATAGGTTTTGAATAACATCTTTAAGAAAACTAGTAAAAATTAAGCATAAAAACTGCTTATTTTTAATCAGTTAATACTTTCTCATCTGTAAATGCCGGTAAAACCGGTTCACCCGTTTGAAATAGCTATTGGGAGTAATAATAATAACATTTTGTAAAATAATAAGTCGAAAATATGAAATATATTGCATTGAAGTTATTAAATGTACATTTTTTTTCATAATAAATGGTTTGACAATTTTTAAAAATTATTAAGCTATAGTTGGTGAGCATTATTTTTTGAAAGAACGCAATATGAGACAATATATTTCCCCTGGGACATAATAAAACTTTGATAATGGACATTTTTTCCGTAAAGTACTTATTACTCCAGTTATTTCAAAGTTTCAGGTTAAAAAAATCACCCGGTATATATTTGATTTATTATATTTTTTATTTACCCAAAATTGATATATCAATAAATGTGTCGACATGTCCAAGTCCATCTCAAAGCTCCAACTTAAGCCAAGAGGTGCGTCTGCGTTTATACGCGCGGTTCGAGTATTACAAAACAATAACATATTATGTGTTTGCATAGTAATGCTCAGCAAACATTTCAAATCAGGCGCACAGATGAAAAATATATCTGAATTTATCACCCTATCAAGATTTCCATAAAAGCAAACATAACCCATGTTTATATAGCTGATTTTATGTTATGTGTGCCAATTCAAAGTGCCGCAGAGTTACGTGATAACTTTTCAGCCTGATGCGAGCACCCCGAAGCCTTTTATCGCATGCCAAAAGCATAAGTAGTACGACGTAGTACGAGACGAGATGTCGTCTTTTTACTGCGGCATAACACCCGTGGACGAGACGAGCTTTTAAGAAGCAAACGCTTTTTATGCTCGCAGTGGATTGTCACGATTGTGCTTTTGTGTTTGTTGTATATATAACGTGAATTACATATATGTGATGTTTGAGAGTTGCGATACTTTGATTGTCGTGCAATTGTGGTGTTTGATCTTTCATGTGTTTTTCAGAGGGACTTTTATTTGAATTGAAGTGATCTCTAAAATAAAGTATGTTGAGTTTTACGTCGCATTGTTTTGTTTTATATTACACCTTACTTGACATGTATAAACGGTACATATTATTGGCTCCCAGTGCAAAAAACTTCTTTTAAATAAATCCGGTTTGACGAATTTAGTGCTTTCTTATTTAAAGAAGTTGTCTCAGGTAGTGACTGGAAGAACATTACTCAGCTAGAAAAGTTTGGTGTCATCGTAAAGGCTGAGTAAAATTACTCACAAAAATAGAAATTTAGAGCATGTGCACAGATGCATTGTTCCTGATATCTGACTTATTCTTATCAAGATTTTTTTTTAGATTTTTTTGAAGATGTTGTTTATCTTCACAGATAATATTTTTTTATCTCAGGTGGATATATTTTAAAATTTCAATGAAAGAGAGATATTTTTTTAAAAATATTTTAAATAATATTGAACATTTTATTTACTTACATATTTTTGAGTTGAGCTCTACCCGGGATCGAACGCGGAACATTGGCGTCCCTCAATAAACTCAACCTTAGTAAATGCTGAATAATTTAGCTGAAAAAGCTCTTAATTAGTACATTATAAAGGCAAACCACTTGCATAAGCTCAACCTAAATAAAAGTTAAATAAGCTTTCATTCATTTCCTTAATTAGCCAACCAACCTTACGAATTGGCTTGAATATTTTTTCCAATTAAGACATTTTTCATGGGATAGAGGTCCTCAAATTCGCGGATAATTCACCAGCAAATAACTCATGAACCAAAACCTTTACGTCCGTGGGATTTTTACTAAATTCATTGTCGACATATTACTAATCGATCGCTCCACTCGCTGTTTTTTTACCGTCGCTAATTTTGTGGCTGAAGGCGACATCCCTTTAGCCACACAATTAGCGACGGCAAAAAACAGCGATTACAATAAACTCACCTAAAATCACTCCAATCGGAGAACCCGCACACATCTGTCGTCATCAGCTTGCAACTCGCGGTTTTCGCGTAACACACGCCCACAGTTACCTGATGATCTAACGCATCCAGGTCCATGGGTTTTTCAGGAGATATCTTGTCGACTCTGCATCGATTGCATCGATTCTTTGTCGAGGTCGCTGATTTTGTGACTAGAGATGTCACCTTGCTGATTAACCTCACCTGATTTCACTCTAATCAGAGAACCTGCGGGACAACTGTCGCCTTCCGCCTGCAAAATCGCATTTGTACGCGGATAGGGATAACTAATGTACCAGAATGGCTCTAGATTCTCTAATCGATATATTTTTTTAGATATATCTAAATCTTCAATTTAGGTGTAATATCAATCCTCTAATAGTACCCAATCTTGAAAATTAAACACCTAGGTAAAATTTTTGAATATAATAAATTTAGGTTCTATATTTATTAAGTGTATTTTTTTGGCATTATTTCTTCCTAAATATTAGTACGAAAATGTAAGAACGATTCAATAATTAGCACCTCCAAATCGGTGGGGTATTCACCAGATAGCAGACACCATGACAACAGAATTCGCATCATTTTGCCACCCTCAGATTTTGTTGCTAGGAATCTAACCGGATCATCGAAAGTCCCTCGGTATTTTCTGCGGGTTGCGATTTTATCGTGCGCGATCAGAGAAAATTTTAGTTTATCGAAGACTAATACGGTATATATCATCCGTTGCTTCTTTTTTAATTATCAGATAAGGTAAAATAGAGATCAGAGCAATGTTTTTTTCAGTTCCTCTGCATCTGGAAAAATCTTCGGATCGTAAAAATCTCTATTTATGCCGTTTTTTATCTAACCGTTCTTTTATTATAAAGACAATGAAAATGAAACCTTTTCTGTGTTGACATCGAGGCACATTCACACCCGTAATATGGTGTACAAACATTGAAAAATACTGGATAATATCTATAATATCGCAAATATTATTAGTAATGTTGCAATTATATTATAATGAAAAAAATATAATACAACGAATATTATAGAAAATATCATAAATATCGAATCTATTTTCACAAATACTACGATTTTATTTTTATATTTGTGAATATAATAATATAGTTGTTTTTAAGTTTATATTCGCGAATATATTACATAATATTATAAACAATAATTTAAAATACCACGAATATTTCAAAATATTAATAATAACCAAAATATTTTCACAAATACTACGATTTAATTTTATATCTGCGAGTATTAAAATATTGAGATTTTATTAAAATTATCAAGAATATCACTAATATCTGAGAATATTATGAATACTTTACAAATACTAAAAAAACGAAATATTCGCAAATATAAAATGTATTATTTAATATTAAAATGTATTTGAGAATATTATAAAAAATGATTTATATCGCAAAAATCGAAAATATCAGAAAAAACGCGAATATTAAAAAAGCTAATACAGGCATCAATTACTGTAGTGAATACTAAAATATACATTTTTCATGAATTTTAGGAATTTGATAATTACATGTTTTTGTATATTTTTACGAAGCTTATAATGTCTTTAGATTTATTTATTGTTTAAGATAGGGCTGTGGAGTCAGAGTCGAAGTCGGAGTCGGTGGAGTCGTTAATTTTTTTGTATGAGTCGGAGTCGTTTATTTTATACCGTCTTCGACTCACATAAAAACTGGCTATGCCAGATGACATGGGGGAAATGATAAGCGAAATATATCGATTAAGTTCATTTATTTTTAATATTTGAATTAAAGGTTAATTTTATAAAGTTGTTTTTTAAATCGAAATGGAGTCGGAGTCGGACAATTTTGTAACACAGCCCTACATTAAGATGGTAAGTTAACGTTCTTTTTCATTTTTTTTAGATGGCCAATAAGTCAAGTTTCGAATCCAAATATCGAGCGCGATAATTTCACTTATTTCATTCGTAAAATATTTGCGATTACTGAAAATATCCGCGAATACTCAAAATTTATAGGAATATGCATAATAATACTAAAATATAAAACAACAACAAAAATAGTATATTATTACTTGCAAATACTAAGAATATGAAATATTATATAACCATCAATATTGAAAATGTATTCTTTAATCATAGAAATACATTTAATATTGCGAAATATACGAAATATGTAAAATATTATTGATAATATATAATACCGTGTATTACATGATTATTCCAAGTGATTTGCCCCTTCGTCGACATATGAATACAAGACATAATTATAAAATTATAAATAATTGTCTAATATTTTGTCTAAAGCTTTTATACTATGACATTTACCGTATCACCACTTATCTCTCTTCATTAAAACCATTTAAAAAAATCTATGTCATATAACGTGTTTATATTTAGAAAATAATACATTATACAGAGAAGTAATTATATATATTTATATCTACACATGCGCACGTATCTGAAATAATGTAATTTTTCATTGTATGTTTAATAATCTATTTTTACCTTATGTATTTATGGACAATTACGCATATACGCTGTTTCATAGGAACCGGGTGGAAAATAATCTTAGAAAATACTTATACTTGAATACAATTTTTGCACGAAATCATTGGATTTTTATTTTTCGACCGTCTTAAATAATATTACTTATATAAATTCTATATATTAGTATATTTATAGCAATATACTTTATTTGTAGTATGTACATATATATTAAATATTATCTTCGAATCAAACTCACAGAAATTATAATAACGGAATCGGAATACAGTGATTATATATAGGACTAGATTTAAATTAATCAAAGGCATATTGTTTATGTATATTGTAGTGTATGCCCATTGCAGGCGCACCAAACGTACACTTACAAATTCACTCATATCAATTTTGAAACTTTAAATTACACTATATAATATAGTCGTATACAGCATATACAATTTAACATACTATATCCAATTATAATTATACATAATAAATATATATATATAATATATTTGTATACAAATGCTCTCTTAAACTACATACGGCCGAAACATGTCGTTGTTTGGTCCGCTGTCCGTAAACGTCAGGGGTCTCCGTAACATTGCACTGTTCGTCTCGTCCAAGCAACTGAAGTCATTTATGCTGGCATTTCCATTTCCCAGGTGCCGGAGTTGATCAACGTTCGTCGCCCCCGTCGTCGTTGCACCAGCTGCATGATGCAGGAGCTTCGTTGATGCGGCGTTACCATTGAGTGCAACGTGTTTTTCATCGTGTTTCGAAATGTGTTCAGAGTTGTTGTTGCTATTGCTGGTCGACGACGAGGCGGAGGCAGACGATGAGGAGGAGGTGGAAGATGAAGAGGCCGACGAGGACTTCTTCTCTTTGGCTTCTTGCTGGGCTTTTTTCGATCGTTTCCATTTCATGCGTCTATTTTGGAACCAGATTTTAACCTGTATAAATAAAATAGAAAAAACGGTTAAAAACAATCGGAATAGCTATTTTATAATAATATTACAATATAAATAACACGGTATTCAAATTTAACAATACGATAAAAAAGCGTATAAACAATTATTTATCTATTATATTTACCAAAAATACTAGTGATTTACTGAGAAATAAAAATAAAACCGATTTTCTTGATTTTTTAGAAAATATAATTTTAAAATAATAATAATTTTGGATAAAATGATTCCTTAATTGAACTTTATTTTAAACAAATAAAAAAACATCTGAGAAACGAAAAAAAGACAAAGTTTGAGATAATGATATGATGTTTTGTTATATACAGAGTGTCCCAAAAGTCTACGTCATCCATTGGAGGGCAGATCATGACTGACCAGAAAATAAAAAAAATATGATCTTAGTAAAATATTGATGGTTTTCGATATATTTGACATTTAAACTTTGTATAAAACTTATTCATTCAATAAAAATAGAAAAAAAAAATCAAAAAGCTTTCCAAATGATCGCATAGTGTCGCTCACTTTGTTGCATTTGGCAAAAAAGCTGTATAAGAGCTGAATAATGCCTTATTTGTCAGATTTTTCTGAATAATAAGGTTTTTCCTGAATAAGAGCTTTTCAGCTAAATTATTCATTTTTTTCAGGTTGTGTTTATGCAGGTAGATTATTGCTCTTATAATGTACTGAATAAGAGATTTTTCAGCAAACTTATTCAGCCATTATTCAGGTTGAGCTTATTAAGGTGGTGTGCCTTTATAAGATACAGAATAAAAGCTTATTCAGCCAAACTATTGGGCTTTTATTCATTTTGAGGTTATTTATGTGGTGTGCCTTTATATGGAACTGAATAAAAGCTTTCTTAGCTAAACTGTTCTTCCTGTATTCAGGTTGAGCTTATTTAGATAGTGTACCTTTATAAAGTACTGACTTAAAGCTTCTCCACCTAAATTATTCAGCCATTATTCAGGTTGAGTTTAATCAAGTGGATTGCCATAATAAGGTACTGATTAAGAGCTTTTTCACCCAAATTATTTAGGTTTAGCTTATTCAGAGAGATTGTTTTTATTAGGCACTAAATAAGATTTTCTTCAGCTAAACTATTCAGCCTTTATTCAGGTTGAGTTTATTCAGGTCGATTGCCCTAAGAAAGTACTGAATTAGAGCTTTTTTAGCCACAATATTCAATAGAAAATCACATTTATAATAAATATGCGCTTAATTAGCTTTAAAATAAGATCCGAGTACAAACACGAGAAAAAAATCAAAAATTAAGATCAATTATATCTGTATCCAAACTAGAGGCTGAATCAAAGAACAAGCAAAAAACAAACAACAAAAAAAACAAAAAAATAAAAATAAAATAAAAAACCAACCAAAAACAAACAAAAAACAAACAAAAAACTAGTAAAAAAAAAAACAAAAACAAGCAAGATCTTAAGAAAGTTCTTGAGAAAGTTTTCAAAAGGCGAAATGTTCAAAAGGTGAGATTGTTTGTCGGTTTTATTTGGACATCATGTATATCTACTAAATACTACATATACGAAAATACAAAAAATCGTTAAAACACTATATGGATAATTTACTCGCCTGTGTTTCGGACAGATGCAGACAGCTAGCCACTTCGAATCGCTTCGGACGAGACAGGTACTTGCTCTGCTTAAACTGCTTCTCAAGCTCCAGCAATTGTTGTGATGTGAATGCCGTCCGGGGTCTTCTTGTTTTGCCCATCATTGCATGCTGCATGTGGAGCCCTCCTGAAATTGACACAAAACGTTAATTGTTTATTATTATATTTAGGGTGATTTTTTTTGGAATCGGTGAAATCTTATCTGAGATTATTTCTCTAGGTTAGGGCAGCAAAAAAATACACTACGGTTTACCTAGCTGGATAATCCGAAATTATAAAATCGCTAACCAAAAATTATCGAAATCCATAATGTTATATCCAGTAAAATTAGTGTAACCGAAATTAATAAAAAAAAGTGTATTAAATGTGTTCTAATTCAACTGGCGTTATCAATATGATTTGTGTAATTAATTATGTAATCACAATCAATAAGTACACTCGTCAACGCATTCAATCATTCCGATTGCACGAATCACTATTTGAATATAGGAAATTAAATGAATTATATATCTTCGTGATTAGCGTTCTGTGAAAATCGAGTGGTTTGCGAGGATTATGTGTGATTATTGTATATATATATATAGAATATAGATATTAGATAATGTATTGCAAATAAAACGCGTTCGTATTTTTTTGTAATACACGCGACTTTCGTTTGGTGCTTGAAAACTAACAGTAGTTTGTAATTGAGAATTATTTGTAATACAATAATTGTGCGTTTGCGCGATAAGACAACAAATACATAAAATTTCGGTCATTTAGAATGTAATTTAGATGTTATCTGAACCGCACCGAATGACGAGTGCAAACAAGATATACAATATATAATTTATTATTATAACAAATGTGTAGAGATCAGTTGCGGGACAAGGTTTCTTTTGAGGAGGGGCGTCTTAACTGTTTTTTTGTAAACTTTCATATGATATAGGCTATCAAGTAACTTATAATAAAAATAAATATATATATTTTTTTAAATTAAAAAAAAATATTTTTACCAAAAAAAAATCTTAAAAATGGTTGCCAATATTTTTTATAATATAATAATAATAATAACAATAAGAAAATCATTGATTTTGCATTCAAAAAATCACTGCATTCAGAAAATCAATGATTATCTTTTAATAAAATCACTGATTTTGCTTTTAGAAAATCTCTGATTTTCCAATAAGAAAATCATTGATTTTGCATTTAGAAAATCATTGATTTTGCATTCAAAAAATCACTGATTTTGCATTCAGAAAATCACTGATTTTCCCATTAAAAAATATCATTGATTTTGCATTCATAAAATCACTGATTTTCCAATAAAAAATCAATTATTTTGCTAATTTGACATTCAGAAAATCATTGATTTTGCATTCTAAAAATCACTGATTTTGCATTCAGAAAATCACTGAATTTGCATTTAAAGAATCAGTGATTTTGCATTAAGAAAATCACTGATATTGTATTAAAAAAATGATTGATTTTGATGATGATCACTGATGTTACATTCAGAAAACCACTGATTTTGCATTCAGAAAATCACTGATTTTACAATAGAAAATCACTAATTTTGCATTCAGAAAATCACTTATTTTGCATTTAGAAAATAACTGATTTTCCAATTAAAAATCAAAGATTTTCCATTTAAAAAAATCACAGATTTTAAATTCAAAATCACTGATTTTGCATTAATAAAATCACTGAATTCTCATTCAGAAAATCGCTGCTTTTGCATTAAGAAAATCACAAATTTTTCATTCAGAAAATCACTGATATAGATTTACAAAAATCACTGATTTTGCTTTACAAAAATCACTTATTTTTGCATAACAAATTATTTATTTTACATTTTTTGGAAAATCACTGATGTTTTATTAAGATGAATAATATGATTTTGTTTTAATGAAATAAAATAACTAGTTTTATACTTTTAAAATCACAGATTATGCATACTTAGAAAATCTTTGAATTTTCACTAAAAAACAATGATTTTTTTATATTTTTTTTTGGGGGGGTAAAACCTACATAGCCCCCGCTTGCATCCGCCGCTGGTAGAGATTTATAATGCACTGAAGTTTCTTCATGATCACCACTGTTCACGCATCTCTTCAGTGACCACAATTTGCGTCTTCATAAATATTATGCGAGAGTACACTCAGAAGATGAGAATGGAAACGTGACGGAGTTTGTTTTTCTTGGCCACCGAATTTTAAGTCCATACTCACACACACACACACTCAAACTCATGTGTGATTCGTAAGAGTCTTCTTGTTTACATTGAAAACAACAATCTTCACTTGTCTTATAAATATGTGATTTATTATACATACACAGACGCTGATACAAACACACACACACCTTTGAATGCACTCAAAATACGTTTAAATCTTAGGATAAATACTGGTCCAAAAATTAGCTGAATCATTGCGACGCGTTTGTCTTTTAAACGTGCACCACTTTGACGAAAAATGGAAGATCATCTGCGTTTCTCTAAGATATATTTATTACAAATGCAGTAGTCTAACTTATGTAAACCAAATTATAATAATAATATTTTTTTTAAAACTATTTAATTTATTGTGGGAGACCGTCTTATATAGAGACTATAGACCAGCAGTTGCATCGCAGAAATTCGGGCCTACCGAAATGGTTATACCAAAAGCTGAATCGAGATATTGATGATGCCAGCCAAGATTAGAGTCTGCGAGATTCATAGAAACACACCTATCGATCAGCATATCCTCAAAGATGTGAAGGCATCTCCACATGGCAGTGGATCGCCGGGTAAACAGAAAACTCCACCAAATCAAGCCACAGCCAAACGAACAATACTATACGGAGGTGGCACCTCGCAACTTCGAGCAAAGACCCAAAAAAAGCTATGGCTGGCTAGATCGTCATGACCAAAAAGAGTGATTTGATTTTGATGGCAGCCCTAGAGGAGTTCTTGTAAATTGTTTATACATAAAAACAAATATAATTATGTCTTCATCGTCTTTGTAAACATGAACTATTATTAAATTGATTTATCCGAGACTTTTGATGCAGTGAATTAATCTCAAGAGACCTAATCTCGCGGCGATTGTGCATTTTCATCACCGTGTATTTTGTTGTTGTTTTTTTGTTGGTTTTAAAATATTAATAATGAGATTTAACGTCAGGAAATTGAGACTTATTCTCACAAAATATCCTGAGAATAAAGAACAACTTGCTTGTGACTTCTTCTCAAGAGACCTTTAAATTATATCTTGTTTAATTTAGAAACAGGTTTATCGGATTAAAAACCAGGCCGGTGACAAAAATCCGTATACTTAAGTAATTACCAGGTTTAAAAAAATATTTTATAATTTAGTATTTGAAATACTTTCTAAAGTCTGTCTAAACTCTAACCTTTAAATGCGAATATCTTGCGTAATGATGCTTTTTTAAAAGGTATTTAGATTTGGACTTTTCGAAAACTGTTTCACATATCGATGAGAATTTAAGTGAGGTTATATCCACGGACAATACGTCAATCCATGTATTTGGAAAATCGGGCATAATTTCCATGGACCTTATCTCCTTTAAAAGCGGACATAAGGTTCATTTATCTCCGTTTTTAAAGGACATAACGTCCATGAAAATTATGTACAATTTTCCAAATACATGGATTTTTTTAAATGGACATTATGTCTGCTTCAAACGGACATAATGTCTATGGACTTTATGTCTTTTTAAAAACAGACAATGTCAATGGACTGTTTTTAAAATTACATATATTTATGTGACCAGAATCCCAATAGTAAACCGACATAATGTCCAAATAGACATTATGCCTATTTGAAACAGACATAATGTCCAATTGTCCATTTGGATATTATGTTGGTTTTATGTAGACATAATGTACATTTGCTAAACGGAGATATATCTTATGCCTGTTTGAAAGTGATATAATGTCCATGGACCTTATGTCCATGGACATTATGTCACCTCACCGAGAATTTTAAAGACTTCTTCTAAAACAAAGAAAAATGTATTTGGATTTATTTTATATATTTCGAATTTCACCATTTTTCATTAAATTTCAAGAGGTCCTAAAAGGATATTATAATAAGATCAATTTAATTTTAAGATTTCAGATTAGTTGTTCCCAAAGTTATCATGGATAATGATGATCACAACAATTTCTATGCCGGATTTCCACCTACTGGCCAAGTAATCCATAATATTAATGGTCCTAATGGCCAATTAGCCATTTGGTGGAAATTAAGCCCTAAACATTTTTTTGGACAATACACTAACTGTTAAGTGGGCAACCCACAAGATAATTGGCTACATGTTGGTTCTTTCTCCGTCCATCTCATAAACATTTTTATTTAAATGGCCACAAAGTGTCCACTTGGCCACTAGGTGGAAATCCGGCATTAGTCGCAAAAACATGTTTTTTTTTTATTCAAAAACACCGAGGTTTGTACTAGATTTCCCATGTAAATTACTAATTACTTTTTCCTTCTCCGAACAATCGCCAAAATATTAAACATTTGTTCAAAATAATCCACCTTTTTTAAAACTTATAAATAAACACAACTAAATAATTTGACCTGTTTTTAGCGCGTGCTAAAAATGTTTTGAAGACCTAGTAACTAAATATTGTTTACGTGCGAATTCCAAAAAAATTATTGGAACTAAATTGTGAAACGAAAAAATGATTTATTTTTAACGAAAAAAAAATAGCTTTCTTAAAAAAATAACTGTTTCATAAATATTAAATTGAAAAACTAAGTAACACGAATACATTGTCATTTATTATATGTATTACAAAAAGCCCAATAAAATATAGCAAGTATATCTGAGGTTCAACTAATTACATCATGATTCGTTGACACACTTCACGAAATTCGGCAACATCAACAAACAATTAATACGAGAAAAAAAAACTGGGATCCTCCTTACAACCCGCTCTCATCCACTAAAAGGTTACTCCCGGAGCAACAAAGTTCCGCAATAAATGTGTGTGTGTGCTCGTTTGCGCATAACGACCGCATTTAATTCCCCTTATGTGCTCGATTATGCACCCCGCGACCGAACGCCCCCACCCCCCCACATTCGAGGAATATATTTCCGTACATATACTTGGATATATATTTATATATATATATACAAATCCGCATACACAATGTAATATATTGTACAAGTACACATTCAGCGTGAAGAACCAATTGAACTAAAAGCCAGAAATGTGTATACATTGTAGAACCACCGCACGAAGGCAAGTATATTGTATATATGTATAATATATGTGTGTATGTGTGTGTATCGCAGACTTTCCCGAGGACTTTCCAAAGAAAAACCATAGATCACATATCGCGCATTTATTTATTTAGGGAAACCGTATATGAAGTGCTATGTACCGCCCACACATTTCCCAAAAAGCGGGGGGAATAACTGAGAAACTACCACTGCGCTTGCGCAAAGCTAGGAGAATGCGATCTCTCTTACTTTCTCTCTTGGTTTGTCTCTCTTACCCAAGGGTGTTTTTGCTTATTACAGTTTTTCGTATACATATCACACTATATCTGTGTGTGTGTGTTTGTGTGTATGAGATAGTATTTCCGAGTTTCCACATAGCCACACATCGTATCGAGTGCGTTCCGACTGCCGACGGACGGACGGGCCCAGCAGCCAGGGTGCGCTAGAACGATGGAGGGTGTTCAAAATCTGAACATATCATCATATATACGAATGGTTTGTACGCTATACGGCAAACGACTATAAATGGTGCTAATTGACTGAATTAGGGTTGCATGTTTCTGTTGATTAAATTTCAGAGTACATATTATACACACACACACACATATACATTATACATGTATATATTAATTGTATATATATGCTTTCACATATGGTCACAGTGTAGCCATACCAGAAGTGAAATACTGTGGCGCACTGGGACAGTCGGACAGTGCTCAGAATTATTATGTTCATATCAGGTTGAAAGCGGTGTGTGGATCTGTGGATGTGTCTGGTGATTAATCTGTATATATGCAACTGTATGTACCCTTATAATGAAATAGAGAATGTACTTGACACTCTCGGTTCCAACAAAGTAGTCCATTTTTGTTGGGCATTTTTTATAAATATAGATAAAGCAGCAGGTAAGGCTTACATTTTATATTTCAAGAAATCAGGATTTTCAATTTATTTATTTTTTATATAAAAGCTTTCTTAAGAGCTTTACAGAGTCTTCCATAATTAGTACTATGGTTGTAACCACAGTCTGTAACTTTAAAAATGATAAAATCAGTCTATTTTTTTTGACGAAGTTTTTATTTTTTAATAAATCAGAAATTATTAAATAACAATGACCATTAGTGCATAGGATGCGTTCCACGTGAAATTGCATACGCTTGGAAGTTATGCTTTATTTGTTTGGTTTTTATTATTTTAATAGATATATGCATTTAAAATACCCATAACTTTTTTATTTTTTTCTTTACTTTTCGAGATATTGCGTGTTACACTTTGACGTGTGCCGTTGGTTTTTAAAAAAACTAACAGATCGATTTTCTTTAAAATTTGCAATTCTATAGAGAATAGAATAAACTTTCATAAAAATAAAAAATATTTGGTTTATTGATTTTTTTAGGTGGCCGATAAAAAATGAAATTTAAAAAAAACTTTTTTTAAACTCAATGCCATATTAAACATCCTGCAGTACATTAAGAGAGCGTTCTTCAAAAAAACTTTGTTGTCAAATTAAAGTTTCTGCCAAAAATGAAAAGAGTATTCTTCTTTGTTTGGCTGCAATATTTTTAAAAAATTGAACTACAAGAATAATTTATTGATATATATTTTTAAAATTAAAAAGTAATTAAAAAAGCAGTTTTTTATAATAATTATTTTTTTTTTTTAATACTTCAGTAATTTTTTGCAGGATGTTTAATGTGACATTTAAAAAAAAAAAAAAAAACTGTTTTATTTTCAACGGCCATTTTAAAAAAAAAT
>JAAAKO020021646.1:0-14930 GCA_010015015.2 Bolitophila cinerea | reverse complement strand
AAATAGTTCTTTTAGTTTTATTAGTATATTTTTTCATAACTAACGTCACACGTCATTTGGCCGAAATGTAACACCCAATATCTTTATAAGTAAAAGAAAAAAAAATGTTTTTTTATGCATATAATCTATTGAAATAACAAAAACTAAATATATATAACCTCACTTCCGGTCTTCATACAACGATATGCGATTTGACGTGGAATGCATCATGTATCGTTCAAGTTTAGTAGACTAGGGGGGGTTGTGAAATAAAAATTCGGTTATTTTAGGTAAATCGAGGTAGCTGAAATTAAATTAAATGCCATATATTCATTTACATGTATTTCGAACTCAGGACCTTTAGGCATTACGCAATGACCTTGACCGTTTATAATTAGCTATAATGGCCTAAATAATCCAAAAATGTCCAGTAATTTAAAAGGATTTTTATAAATAATATAAATAAAATATTTTTAAATTCATAAAATTATATAAATTTAGGTACAACCAAGGTTATGGTCTTAAGCTGGGCGGCGGGGGACACTCTGGATATGGGTAACAATAAAATGTATTTTAAAATGTATTACAATAACCGTTTTTTAAATTTATTTTAGTGGCAGTGCACATGGATACAGGTATTATGCATAAAATATAAAAAGATTACAGTTATGCAAATTAAAAATATATATTCTGGCACCTAAAAAATGGACGATAATGAATTTTAATTATAATGTTGCTATATTTTGCTTGTACACGGACTTATATTTTAAGCCAAATTAGAAACCTTTTCCAAACGGATGGTAACAATAATAATATTATAAAACACCTCATAAATTTAGCACTGATAATAGCGGTTATTCGGCCCACAGTCATGGTCACAGCGGAGGTGGAGGAGGTGGTCAACAATATGGCGCACCAGCTGTACAACAACAACAGTACGGTGGCCACCATCAGTACAGCAATGACCATAGCTACGGTGCTCCGGCAGCTCCTAGTTATGGGCATCCAAGAAAATCGGGCAAAGGAAACGCATCAGCCATGTCCGCCTTGACTTTACTTGCATTCCTCTTCTTCCTAAACATCTTACAAAGCTGCCTGAAGGAACACATGAACACGATGAATCCGACGGTATTTATTTATCAAACTAACTTTCACAGAATACATGAGCTTTTGTTCATCAGGTTATGATTATGTCTGCCGGAGCGGGCCGAAGTGGTGCAGGTCAGTTTCAAGAAAATTACACTGAAGATGATGGCGCATTTGAAGACGATTTTGAGATTTATAACCCAGATGAAGTAATCGATCCGCGTGATGACGTAAAACTGTATAGCCGAACTGTCAGTAATTTCAATCGAACGATTGGAACTTCGGCAGATATGAAAAAAGCAAAGAGAAAATTAAGAGTTTGATAGATTTATGATAATTGTAATGGATTATTTAACATGTAGTAGAAAATACTAGGAGATTTTATTCAAAATTGATGACTGATTCAAATTTAAATTATTAATTTTTTTATATTTATATAAACATATTTATTATTAAATTATATATTTTTCCAAATATTTATTTTAATCTATTTTAGACCTCCATCACACGGCTAACTTTGGTCAAACATTTAAAAGGTATTAAAAATAATTTTGTTGATATTTTATAAAAAAATATCTTAAAAAAAATCTCATAGAAAAAAAAAGTTTATTTGGCTTCTTCCTTGACATTTTTTTTTGTTTATCTAATAGTGTACCATTAAAGAAATGCTAGCTCGTAAAGTAAAATAAATGAAAGAACTCACCATTAACTCATAACACTTAAAGTGACCTTATTATCTTTTAATAATTATAATATAAAATTATATACGTTAAAATGATAGCTCTTGTTTTACGAACACCATTTAATGTGTGAATTGAGCACTTTATAAATTGCTATATTTATTTGTATGTATATTCATATAATGCATATGAATTGATGGCATTTTTAATAAAACACAAATACTTGCACACACACAGACACACACACACATTGCGCACGAATACCGTAAAATAACTTATAATTATGAAACTAACAGAGTGCAACGAGCGCACAGACTAAACCGCTTTAATGTTTTATTTTAACGACAATTTAATAGAGTTGTTGTTTAATGCTCAGGCTATATACATATATTTTCATAGCATAAAACATATTTTGTGTGTGCGTATACGATATTATATGTGTATATGTAGAATATGCGTGTGTATGCCTTTTAAAAAACACATATTTATTATTATGAAGCTTATGCAGTGTATATTATGCTTAATTTTGATTATGTTGCATTTTGGATCATCTCGATTTATAAATAAAGGTAATAAATGCATTTTTTAAATTATAGATATAGATGATGGTTATGATGAGAGGTTTTGGGTCTCATAGAGCATTAGATTTTTCGCAATCAGAAGACGATATTCACTTAGTTTTAGGTTTTGATGAAAAAATATTTAAAACAATTTACATTATACTCGTATTTACTTATTATTTGAGATTATGATTTTGGAACTGCAATTTTGATAGTACTGTTTTATCTACGGATGTAATACCATTAATAAGAATTGTGTTAAAAGGAAAAACATAGACAATAAACTGTAAAAAAGATTCACTATTTCCTGAACTTCTACTCCTTTCCTTATCCTGGTTAAAAATAATCTTATTTTTGCTTGTTTTTTTTATATTTTTAGCTTGTTTTAAATCATTATAAAGTTTTTTTGTTGTTAAATGAAACAAAAGTAATGCACGCGATACAAGAATGATATTACCGAAGTAATGGATTATTAGTTTTTAAATAGTTTAAAAAAACAGTCTAAGAAATTGGAATTGAAATTTCAGCCTATTCTGGTGGCCGCTGGTTCCTCAATTTCTTTAGTAAAGCTAAAATCCCATAAATTTGTATATTTACATATGTACAAGTATTTACAGTATAATAAGGTAAAATAATATAACAAGGCTACAAGGCTACAAGACGAAAGGGCAGTGGCTGATGATCGGAAGGTCCCTCTTTGATTTTGGTCATACTTACTTGATTCTCTTGAAACATTTTTTTTGTTATGAGCTATACAATACACTGGCCCTATGTAATCTTGGGATTAAATTACAATAAACCTAAAAGTAGGGTTTGCAACTTATATCAAAATCATTGTTTTTAGTAAAAATTGTATTTTTTTTAGTACATAATCTGTAATTTTCTAAGTACAGAATAAGTGATTTGATTAAACATTTTAATACAACACCAATGATTTTCTCGATACAGTCTGATTGGTTTTTGTATTACAAACTTATTTTCTTATCAGTAATTTCTTTAAGGAGCTAGTCTAGTTTCTCGGGCGTAAATTAAAGGTAATTTTTCGGGACTCATAAAAAACCATGCTTTCAAATATTTTAAAATTTTGAGGATATAACATATTCAGATACTTTTTACAAGTTAATACACAAAAGTTTATGAAAACTGTAAGACGAGTTATACGCTCCGACTTCGAGTCATCCAAAAATGAAGTTGTAGATGTCCTGAGAATGCCGATATCTGAATTGGTTTCACTTTAAACTAAATGACTTTCCACGTACCATAAACTAGGATCTTTTAAAAAAAGAAGAGTTTGAGCTGCAGCTGTTTTTGAAAATGCAGTTTTGAGAAAAACGCGTATAAAGTTTTGACAACTTATTTTTCGGTTATAAAACTTTTTTTACTTTCAGTAATTCTGCAATTTTAAAGCTATACATTCGCCTTCCTCTTACTTTAAAAAGTGCTGTTCATCAGATGCAGCTTTACTACAAGCTGTCTGAACCTCCTTTGAAGACTCCTCGTTCCTTTTTTTGGCTAATTTTATACGTGTGCGTAGCGACCAACTGTTATGCCCATAGTTCGAAATAATCTTAATATGGACTTCATGCCATCATTAAATTGCCCAATTGGTGAAAATGGCCAATTGTATGTTTTTTAAGCCACTGTGAAGATGTTTAGGAGCAAGCCGTTATAACTCTCATAATTATTTTGTGTTTTGCTTTCTTTGCATCTATTTAGCAATTCTATTCTTGACAAATCCGTATTAATTGGATGCAAAACTTTTTTTAACTTGTAGATATAATGTCAGATAAATGATACGTCAAGTTTGAACATCAAATAAAAAATGGCATGGTAAAGCCTACAAGGCTTTTATATTAGAGGTATCATGACTTGGTCGTATTTTTATCCATGTATTTTGTCAGAATTACGATCTAATTAAGGCACCATAGGCAAAATTTAAATCCCTCCTCGGAATATGGCCCAGAGGACGTGAACGCAAACCATAAATAACAAATGAATTCAAAAACTATCAAGACGCATATACATTGTGTCTTATAAATCTACCATGCGACGCGACGCTTCTCTTAAAAATTGACTTTGACAATTGAGACTGTTTTAAGGAGCTGACACCTTTTTCATTAGTTAAGTAGGTGAGTTTCCACCGGCGTCATTGGTGTCAAATTTGAGGACAATTTATCTAACTTTAGCATATATATATATATATATATATATACTAATGTTTCGAAGATCATCAATCAGGGTTTTACTAGTAGCAAGTATGGATTCAGTTGTTAAAATTTTACATTTCAACGTGATTCGGCCAATTGAAATTCGGCCAATCGTAGTACAATCTAATAAAATTATGTGAATTTTTCTTTCTTACATTTCCAATTAACGTCTCGAGCCACGAAACGCTTGTTTTATGGCTTCATTATGTCAATATGCGAGATGCCCAAATATAAGAATAGTGTATAAAAGAAATTAAAAGATTAAAAAATAAAACAAAAACAACGTAGAATTAGTAGATTTTTAAGTATTTTATACGATCGAACAATTTCCAAATATCTCGGATGACGCTTTTTTTAAGTATTATTATATTTTAGTAAGTTATTTCAAATTTATTTAAAACAAAATTTACTCATTTTACTGTTAAAATCAAAAATATTACTTTAAAAGATGTATGTTTTTATGTGTATTTTTTTTAAATTTAAAAAAAAATATAGTATAAATTTCAATTTTCAAAAAAAAAATCATTTTCTTTGCATTTTTGTATTTAAAAAAAATTTCAAGTGCAATGCGTTGGCGATAACACAATTCTTTTTTTTAAATACTTAAAAATTCTAGTAATGTTACAAAGTTTGGGAACTGAAGATATGTTCCAACATTTTTGTAAATCTATTCATCCTATTCTATACAGTTTGATAAAAATAAAGGTATGCGCGTCAGTGGCGTCGTTAGGGGGGAAGGGCGGGGGTTTGGACCGCTCCGGGTGATACCATTTCATACAACAAAAATAACAATCTATCTATTGGATATTTCTAAAATAGAGGGTGATACCCTAAAAAAATAGGTAAGTATAATTTAACTAAAAAAATGAATCAACTTTCAAAAATTGAATAGTTTCAGTATAAATTTTATCATCCGCGGGAAGTCACCATTTAAAAAGATAGGCATAATTTGAGTATAAATCATAATTTCAATAAAAATTTCATAAACTGTGGGTGTCACCCCGAAAAGAATAGGTTAAATATAATTTCAGTAACATTTCTATCATCTGTAGGGTGTCGCCCAAATAAAAAGATTGATTTCTCTTAGATAAAGAGACAAACGCACGCAGGACTAAATTTTGGTCTAAATTATGACCAAATTGTGCTCCTATATATTTTAAATTTTAGAATTTTTTATTTTAATTTGACAAAACTGTTTTTTTTTTATTAGGAAAAACTATATAAACTGAAAACAATGATCCGTATCCATTGTGAAACATAGATATTAACGAAGAACCATTAAAAATAAAAATAAAACGTCAAAGGTCAAAATCGAGAGGATTTTTTTAAAAACCAATATATCATTTTCAAATTTAAGATAGGAAGCTAAGATAAACTATAAAGAATTAACCGTGAAAGTTGGTTTCTTCATCATCAGTAACGCCGTATTGGCAAACCTTAGATTAAAACCACGTAAACGACCAACACCCTAAAAATTTTAAATTATATTATTTTAAAATTAAATGTTTTAAATACAAAAAAGACATTTGCTGGATAAACTGCCACTTTTTCGCTTATTTCTTGAAATAGCTAAAATAAACATAATATTGATTGATATGGAAATTAGAGATACACATACTCGTAGAATGGAGAATATGGAAATTCGAATCGAGAGCAATCGAATTTCAATTTCAACATATAAATACGATTACTTGTATAATACTTATGTAGAAGATTGAAACATAGAAACATAGAATATCTCTTTGCCATTTCCTGGTACATTACATGAATTATATTGTACATGTCCGTGTCTGTGTATTAGTAGGTTGGTATGTATATGTTTCGGGTTAGGCAACATAATATACATATTATATAAGAGCTTACCCATATAATCGTATATACTATTAGTGATGGTATTCGTTATTGGTGTACAGATTCGATGTAGTGCAGATCGCCACCGGCAATTTGGGGTAAATCGAGTGTGTTCCTCTACGGTCTTGATGAAATTGATTGATCCCTTGCCGCAAGGGAAGACATCTTATTGGTGTGTAACAATTCCACTATAATTGCGGTTGTACACGTGTGTGTATACACTTCTATAATATATGTATCTATTAATTTACATAAGTCCACATTATGTCCTAATTCAATTTGTCTGCCAACGATACAAACATTCTCGTTGCTGTGTGCTCATCAACTATTCAAAATGTATTTATTAAAAATATGTTTCAGGAGAGGAAATACTATACATATTTATTGATATATGATGAATTTAATTATTGCTTATTCAGAACTGAGTGCATTTTTCGGAAATTTTATCATGACACGTTCGTAGAATTTTTTCAAGATGTCCTCATTGCCAGTAATGCGGATTTTTTTCTGGCAAAAAGGAACAATTAATTTTCTAATATTTTTTTTATTTTTCCTAATATAAATACCTCATTCAATAAAACCTCCAATGATATTTGCTGTTCTCCCAACAGAATGAAATGCTCTTCGTCTAAGGTGGCGGTTACGTCTGGTTTTAAGCAGATACCCTCAAAAATCCGAAGATCGTGCAAGTCGAATACTGTTGAAATATCAAGTGAAATATATGTATAATTCATTGAGCAACATAAATAATAAAGGAACAAACCTATATCCTTGGTAATTCCATCAGACATCGTAATGTGATACTGAATCAAAGCTCTAAAACTTCGATTCGTCTTATCGGCTTTCGCGAACACTTTCTGAATTCCCTCCAAAAATGAATCCAAATTCATTTTGACTGTAAATATATTCAACTGTTAAACTGTTTGATAATCACTGTTTTTATGCGACTTGTTGACAACGTTCGGTTTGAGATGCAATTAGAACCGTGCTCGCTACACAACTGAATGGGAATAATATGCTAAGACGAGCATTCGCAAACAATTAAGATTCTCCGCAGTCTCGACTCTAATTTCTTAATAACTATGGAAATTAGCTTAATTGCACATTCGATTTCCGAATACAATCAGCAGTGTATTTATAATTATGGGAGCAAAAAGGTTCGTTGACTGCTTGTGTTTTATAAATTATGCAACATATTGTTTATAATTTATTAACTTTATTTGAGTTAAGTTATTTGATGTATTAATGTTATTAAAAACTTTAGAATGGTGATGTATGTATTTAGTATAAAAATTTAGTGGGAATAAACTATTTATTTAAGGGTTAAAAATTTCGTAGATTTAAAAAAAAAAATTGTGCCTGATTTTTTTTGTTTTGCTACATTTTTTGTTGCGAATAAAAAAGGATTTCACTATTATAATGGGATCATCGGGGAACAAACCACGTAAGGCCAGAACTTCTGAGTGCACGAGACTCAAGCTAACTTTCTTTAGAGAACGCTCTGACTGATCCCACTTGCCTTAGCCAGACACTGTGATAAGCAGTGGACGGGCGGGGTAGTAATAACAATAATACAATGGGTATTGAAGAACAACCGGTAGAGGCGTCGGAAATTAGGGGCTCTAAAGAACGATACAGGTTCCGTTTAGCTCACAAAAACCGGCTATACGAAGAACGACAGGATGATTTTCGGTTCTCCTGTTAGCAGATCTCTTAACTTGCATCGTTGCCAGTACTACGGTATATCATCTGTCGTGTCTTTATATTGGATCAGGGCAATGAAGTTCAGTGGTCCTCCTTGTCAATTACAGCTATCTTTGGCCAGAATGACCTCTCAAGCCCGTGGTCTGCAGGTCACTGGTCTATGGTCGCATGCCCATTTCTATCCGATAATATTGGAGCTGGACATTGAGGTCTTCTGTCTGTCAAAATAATAAAAGTTGAAATCGTTGAAATCCTCGGAAACCGGTCTTCAATTTTTTAAGGTTTAGGGGAGCAGGCGCAGAGGTCATAAAGTTTTATTTAATTAAAAAATTCTAACAATTTTAATTATTTCTACAATACTTTTTATATAACAATTATTAATATTACACATTTCTCGTTAAAACGAATACATGGTATGTGTTAATATAGAGAAATATAAATAGATTGAGTAATTAGTACTCAATTTATATTATATTTCAACTATTGAAATAATACCTACTAATCAATTTTTTTTTTATCCCTTCATTACTGCGAATTGCAACATTTTTTTCAATATCTAATTGATGAATTCAAAAGTCATTGTTTTTGACCTTCGGCATGACTTACCCACTGCCAATTCGTATAAGCATATCGTTATGAAATGGCTTTGATCTAAATATTGATTTATCAAAAGGGCTTGTTTTTGCATTAAACTTGATCAACGCCTTTTATATAAATTTTAGAAAGGTAAACATTACAAAAAATACAGTTTTTCGAATCATTATTAAAAAATTTCAAAAGATGATGTACCAAATATTAAAAACAAATACAACCAGACAGCAGACACACGAAAAGACGATGTTGAGCACTCACTGCGAACAATCGTATGATCACGACGCTAGAGGTAACCGCAGAACAAGAAGCCAAGATAGCTGGCTCTTGTGTGGTCCCTTACAGAACCAAGAAGAACGTCTGAGAAGTCCGAGACTTAGTTCGGCCAGTGGCTTCAATTCAAAAATGTTGGGTGGCGAAAAAATATTTAATTCCCTTTAATTTTAATAAATACGAATAAGGCAGAAGATATATTTATTTAATATGGCATAATTCTACTTTAATATGTTGTTTTATGCTATCAAAAAATACGTAAATTTCCCAGATATAAATACATTGCAAATCTTGGGGCACAGCCCCCGTCTACCCCCTAAAGTATTATTTGTTTGTTTGTTTTTTAGGTTGTATCTTTGTCACGGGACTAATTCCTGTAGAGGGCTCTTGCCTAATCACTGCAGCCGCTAGCCAGCCAGACAAGGGTAATGTGGGAGAAGTGCCGGCCCTAAAAGAGGAATGCAATTTTATGGGAAAAGCTCCTGCCGTTGAGGATGTTTCCGTTACAAAAGCTTTCTAAGAAGGTTTACTTTATAGATTGCATTTTTACTTTTTACTTGACAAAAGATCGATAATAAATGGATCAAAATAAACCATACTATTTATATGTTCTTATAGAATACGCATGAATATTATATATCTAATTTCAAGTCTGACTTTACCGGCCAGGTTGCAGTAAGTGAGGCCTCACAGCTAGCTGGACTCTCTGTGATCACGCTCAGGCCCCAACGGGTGGGGCTCGAAGCTCGATTAGTACAGCCCAGTGCGAAGAGATTACTGATCCGCTGCTGGTCCTTTCGCAAGATACAATTGCTTCGAACGTGAAGAAGTCGGGCTAAGATTTCTAAGCCTTCCCTGGTTCAGGAAAGAGGCTGATGGTCAGGGCGAGCATGCGCAGCTGGCTCTAGAGAAGTTATTTCGATAAGGATAAATCTACGAAACTAGTAAGTAAAGAAGGAGATAAGGTAAAAAGGAAAGAGAGTAAGGATGGATCTCGTACCAAGATCCTATACTCGGGACACTCCATCTGACTTGAAAGAGTCCAATAAGAGGAGAGTCCCCGATTAAACCTCCTCAAAACAAGAAAGACAGTCGAAAAAAAGACAAGGTCCTAACCAGACCAGCCTTTCTCGCGGTTTCGCAGAAGCTGTGGCCGGTAAGTTCAGGATTGCCATCGCAAACATGAAAAACCCGGTTCGAAAGACAAGTCCTGAACAGTAGGATAGCTTTCTAATGCCTGTATCACATTGATTTGGGTCGTCGACCGCTTCCGACACATGCTAGTGATGTGTAGTTCAACTTATCTAGAAAACATATTGATTTGAACGTTCATAAACGACATATCACTAGCAAGTGTCGGTATCAGTCGGCGACACAAATCGGAGGCAATGTGATACAGGCATTAAGCTTCTGATTGAAGTTATAGAAGCTGTCATTGACTCAGACTCTGCTTTTGTCCCCAGATTTAACAGCACATCATACTCACACGGGGTATCGGCTAATCAATGTACCGGCCAGAGAAAGCAGAAAATCAAGAGTGGTTTCTGCATGGTTTTTGCTGCATTCTTATTAGGCTTCCGGATGGACGAAAGTGATTTCCAATACTATCAGGATACAAATGTGTCGTACATTCTCATCAAGAGGAAAGCCAGACTTCCAACCGAAAATGGGCCTAATGAGGTACCACACCAAGAAGCTGTATAATGTATATATTTATACATTACTGCTCAGCCAAAGCTGCGCAGTAAGCACTTTGGATGTGGTGCAGATATATGGACACAGGTAGCTTAACAGGAAACACCAGGGTCATGGGACAGAGGACACGGATGATAAGTCATTACTACAATATGACCCGGAGAACTCTCCAAGGAGAACGTTATATTATTAATAAACATTTACTTATTTTTATTTAATTATTTTTAATGGTGCGCAATCATTTTTTAAGTGTTTACATATAATTAGAGCCTGGAATTTCGGTGTCTAAAAATGCATATAAATGTAACATAAAATGTATTAAAAAATGCGAAAATGTACATTAAAAAAATATATGCAAAATAGGCAAAAACAAGTGGGTCTCATTTAATTAGAAATTCGTTGAGCTATATTTTTGTACCCATACATGTTTTAAATGTACACAAACAAAAATGTAATTACATTTTTACCCTGGCTCCACATATGATACAAGAAGCTATAATTTAAAAAAATATTTTATTTTTTGTATTCATTTATATAAATTGGAACTCAATTGTTTTTATTGGAACACATTATTTGGGACACTAATATATTTAATTGCAATTATGACTCACATTATGGGATTTCCCTTCACCATGTTAACGCTTTTTTAAATAATAATGGTGTATTCCATTTTTTACGAGATTTTATATATTTATATTTTATAATAAAATATTTTATTAACTACAAATAAATTAAAAAGTATTAAAAGTATAAAAATATATTGTGTAATATTTTGCGCCTAGTATATTTGGCTACTATCGCTGTTTTTGTATTATTTTAATAGATGGCGCTGATAAATAAATGCATTTTAATTTAAACCTCGATTGATAGTATAATGAAATCTAGTATATCGTAAAAGATGTATTATCGTTTGAACAGCCGCGCCATCTACACAAAAGGTTTAGAACTCGTTAATCATGTTTGTTGTCTTTGCTAAGGTAATACAAAAGAGATGTGAACAGTTTATATTGAATGATCTGTATTTGTGTTTAAAACAAGGTTGTAATGTTTTTGAATCATATATATATATATTTCAAAGAGTTATCAAGATTTTAAAGGCGAATATGGAAATACGAGATTTTATATTTAATTTTTGGTAGGAGAGGTTTAGAAAATGTTTAGAATGAAATAATCTTAAGTTATTAAAAACATAAAACTTTAACTCCTTTTGGAAGTAAGAATTACAATATAAAAAAACATTTATTTATTTTCAATTAATATTTTTAATTTTAATTGCGACAAAACGCTAGCATTTATAATAAAAAAAATGTTGAGGATCTGATTTTATATTTTATAAATTCTGTTTCTATTATTTTTAGCTTTTATTTATTTTAATTTTTTTATAAATATATTTATTGTTGATTTTGCAAAACGTTATTTTAAAAATTTAAAATCCTTCCTAACAAAATTTTAATAAATAAAAAAAAAAAATTGTCAAAAATATGATATAATAAAGTATCAAAATTAACAAAAAAGAAAGTCGAAAAAGAATTTATAATACGTTGTTTTATAACACGATAAAACCAACGAGTAATTCTTAACGGAGGATGCCAATACGATCATAATTGCATGTGTGTTTTTTTTCTTAATAACAATGGTAAAAATGTAAATACTTATCTCGCTGATTTATAATATTTAAAAAGATTTTATCTTTACCCAATTGCTTATATTTTAAATAAAATATTTCAATCATGTATTTCAATAATACGTCAAATTTTGAAAATAATAGTTGAATAGATAGTTTTTATAATTTGAGAAATATATTTTTGTGTTATTAAAATAGTTCATCTCGTAATAATTAGTTAGGGCATAAAATAAATTTATGTATCTTTAATTTTGTTAATTACTATTTGGTTTTTAAGGACTATTTTTGAATCTATTATTAGATTTTTTGAGCAATTATTTAAATAATTTTCAAATTTTTAAATGACTATTTTTACGGTCTCTAGGTCTAATAGAAAAACTCTCAAAATAAACTTAAATGCAGTTTTTTCTGCAAAAACTTTAACCAGGTGGAGATTCTTGTCCTACTTGACAGATTAGCTTGAATTTATCTTAACAATATAGTAACTTACATTCCAGTGTATTTTACCGTGACTATTAGCCATCAAAATAACCATCTTTGTGTGCTGATATTTTTTATAAATGTTTTGGAAATATTTAAAAAATACCTACCTATAGTACTTTATCATTTTAAAAAAAATTTAGAAAAAATATTTCGTACACTTTTTTTAAAATTATTTTATTTCTTAAAAAATATTTTTTTTCTTTATACATAATCGTTCATATACAATAAACTATTTACAAGATCACCGATTTCGAAATAAATACGATACATACTAAAATGAAATATACACTATTCTGATGGACACCTTCACTCTGCTCATTTAGTAACTATTGATGTAAATATGTATAACACACATGATAAGGAAATTAAAATCATTCGATGCTGAAGTACATTTGCTGCTGAGAAAACGTCTTGCCCTGTAAAAGATGACAATATTAATTTAAAAGACAAATAATGAAACATATGTTGTAAAATTAATTTGAAATAAAAACACACAGAGATATGGATTGATAACCTTTGAGCTTATATATGTTGGGAAGTTCGGAATTAGTAGTAAATTAGACTATAATCTAATACTATAACCTAATATTATAACATAATACTAAAATTTATGAAAGACTTACATTGTTTAGCCACCAATCGGTCACAGCAGCATTCCCTCACTTCGGTGTACAGAATGCAAGATCCAATGTTCGGGCGACAATTATCACCTACATAACACGAATGCGGCAGCCAAGGTAGTTGCTCTACAACAAAATAAACAGATTCATAAGCTTCCAAATAGAATAAAAATAGAATGTAATTAGCAAGTATATATAATATATATCATATGATCAAATAATAATTGTATATCAGCCAGAAAGATCACTGTGCAAACCAATTGCGTGATTGATGGGTTTCGATTGCACAACAATTATTATTTTGCACGCAATCGAATCGATCGCATGCATTTGTAAGGCCTCTTCTTAATAGAATTTAAAAAGAAAATACGATACCGTACACGACATTATAGTTTGATTATATATTCGTAATATGTATAATATATAATACGGTCTATATATGAATTCTTAAAACAAATCACAGATCACATTACAAAATTAAATACGAAACTAGTTCAAATCGTGTGACTTTAAAGAAGTTATAATGATCATTTCAATTTAATACATATATACATATTTAAATATAGATATACTCAACAAAATTACAATAATTTAACAAAATTATAATGTAATAATAGCATAATTGTTTGCACATTTGATTGCGCTTACGTCCATTCGCAATTTAAATTAAATAACTAAACATAAATACCTAATGCATTAATGCAAAGCGAGTTTATAACATGCATGTCAAAATAATCGTTGTAAAAAATAAAAATAAACTGAGAAAAATGGTATTGTTTTGAATTAAAATTAAAAACAAATTTTACGCTTATTACTATAATAATAAAAAAAATAACTTGAATTTTTAAAAGTCTGCAATAGTTAAAAAAGCATTTGCATTGAGCATCGTATTAAAAATTAAAGTATACACATTATATAAAAGATGCTATAATGGGTAATTTTGATGATGATAGGTACCCAATTTATAGGGGCGGTTTTAGAACTTTTGCCAAAAGTTGGCCCATTGTACTGGGGTCTGGTTTGGGTTTAGTTGCGTATTTTGTTAATTCCAGCTACATGATCTACTTTCGCTGCGTAGAATCACGAATTAAGGAGGTATTTATCTGAGTCACTTTGATTTACATTTAATGGTCGTTTTTCATCCCTTCCTGGATTCTATGATTTTTATTCTCTTTTTAAAATTTAAATATATAGCCTTTGTTCCTCACAAAATGGAATTTTCCATTCCTTTTAAAAATAGATATATGTATGATTTTTGAATCCTCCTGCCCTCTCAGAGTTTTTTAATACAAGAAAACCCTTGTGGTCAAACGGTCGGCAGAAAGTCAGAAACTCTTTTAACAAGGCTCGAAAAAAAACTGGCTTGCAGGATGACTGTAACCTATTTTCCTCTACTCAGAGAACCTACAATGGAGCTTTGAGGACGGCAAAACGAGCCTCTTGGGTGGATTTCTGTAAGGAAATCGCGGGTATTCATCCATCCTCGGGGTTTTATCGGACCTTTTCGTAGGACGCAGCCAAAAATGTATCCCTAAGGCTTCCAGATTACTTTTAAAAAAGAAGTAGCAGTTTGCTTA
>JAAAKO020021645.1:0-31220 GCA_010015015.2 Bolitophila cinerea | reverse complement strand
TATGTTGAATAATAAAAATGAATTTCGACAAAAAAATGTGTTTTTCATTGAAACGATACGAACTTTTCAGCCGACCTTAAATGGCTATACTAAAAAACAAAAAGCAAAATTTTATTTCTATAAAAATCGCTTTTTTATCGGCGTTATAATACCTTTATTTTAAATAAGCTCAATTAAAAAAAAAAAACAATTTATTTACATAATTTCTCATAATTTATATTTAAATTCCAATTTTTAAATTTCTAAAATAAACTGCATAAGTTTATTTGATAGTTATTTTTATTTTGTTAATAAATAATAAGTTCACACAAAGCATCGCAAAATCCAACACGTAATTATATTATCGAGGCTCGACAACTCTGTTCGATATCTGCTCCAAAGACTTGTATTCTCCTTATGAAGCGTACTCCAAGTTATTTCCTTGTTTATTGCTTATTTTTTTGCTCAGTCCACAATCCTTAAACGAACATTTTGGCTACGATAATGGTCGGTGATAGCCATATGCCAGATACAGCCTTGCTATTTTGGACATGACCAATTTTTGATTAGCGATTAAGATTCATCAGAATGTTACACCCGGAACTAGAAAAATGTTATTTTGTGGAATCAAGTTCAGTCCATTAAATGGATATATTTTTAGTAAGGTTTTTTTAGTCATTAGGTCGTCTGCCAGACAGGAATACCTTTGATACCATCGGTGACCTTCGTTATTTGCTAGCTGATGCAGGCATTTGGAGAGTCTGATTTGGTGGCCGACGAGCCCGAGTATTTGTCTGTATAAGTTGACTACGTTGTAAGTAAAGGCTAAGGGGTTTAGCCTAAATCGTAAAAATATTACTGACGGATCGTCTTGCAGCTTGGGTCCGATAAGAACGTGCTGGCCAGCCTCGTTGACTGAAATGCCTCAATTTTTGCCGTATAAAGAAAACACAATTTTTCGATAAGCAAAAAAATATAAGAACCATTTAAAAAAAACATTTTTAAGATGATTTTTGGATTTTTTTAATGTTTTTTTTTACTTTCTACATTCTACCATTTACATTTTTAATGAAATATATAAACATGTACCAGTTTTACAAGTAAAATTTTTGAATTATTTGCATTTATTTGGTGAACATAGATAAAAAAAATTAGCAGTTAATAAAAATTGGTTTTCCCTTTTCAAGTAAAACTTTTGCTACTTTTGTTTTTGAAAATTGATATTTTTAATTGATTTAATGATTATAATAAAATTGAAAGCTATAATTTACGCCCTAAAGATTATTTTAAAGACTCTAATACATCGTACAAGAAGATAATAACGAAAAGTATATTTTCAACTCAAGATAATGCCGTATAAAGTAGAAAAGACAGTGAAAAATTGAAACACTATTTCAGCGACCGGTGATTGTAAAATGAAAAGTATAAAAATGGTAAAACACAAAAACACAAGAATCATTATATTATAATTACACTTTAACTAAAAAAAATACAAAAACAATATATAAAACCTTAAAAATGATAAATTTTGCATAGTATATACAGATAAAAAACAAAATGGGTTCAGGGAACTTAAAGGAACAAAATACACACGAGGGCAATGCATGTGGGCAGATGCATGCTTTTTACGATTTCCTTAGGCTAGATTTTAACAGTTTTATACAACAAGACAGCTAAGAATAGATGAATATTGAATACCAAATTCCGACCTCACACTTTACGTTTTTATTTAAAATACACATACACCCAAATACGCACACCTGTACTATAAAATACAACTGCAACTGTATGCGCATGCGCGAGCAGCAGAGCAAAGACCTTAGTCCGTTTGCATTTTCAAGATTCATATCGATTGTTTTGGGTGCTTAGATAGATTTATTGCAGTCATTGGCATTTATATATGTCTGTGCGTATTTTTCGGGGTTCTTACCCTCTCGGACGCTTATATTTGACTTTTTTCTTACGCGTTTATTATTTATATATTTTAGGGAATTTATAATTATAATTTAAAATCACTTATTTTGGAAAAATATTGTTTTTTGTTTTTAATTTAGGTTTTGATTTTTCGAATAAGTGACAAAAATAAAAGAGAAATTTTGAATTCTGAATCTATTCAAATTTATATGACAACTTTTACTTAGGAAGCCAAAAACACATTGAATTACAGTTACCAACAATTCCTGCATTTTCATCCTTATTTTAACTTGAAAATATGTATTTTAAATTTGTACCGTAAACAATTTATTTAAAAAGCCTATATAAAGGCGCATTAATACCTTAATACTAGTTGCAGCGCCATCTGCCAGCAATATAACCAAACACTTCATGTGTGTGTCTGAGATAAAATGTCTCAACTTTGTATAACAGTAATAGGCGCAAGAAATGTTTATAATTTAAACAGGGTATTTTGTTAACTGTGTCCGCTTTGTTCTTTGAAACTTTGAAATTAATAAACACTAAAACACAATGTTTTTCATATAAATACTCAACTCTTTTTTTCTTAGTATATGTAACTAATTTTGACCACCCATAACTATTTTTTGGTCAGCAAAATTTGTTAAATGTAAAAAAGCAAATATATTTTACAAAAAATACTTAATCTAGTGTATTTTAAATGTATTCACCTCTATTGAGACGTATAGGGGAACATTTAATAGAATGCATTGTTATCGGCAACAAGCCAATGGTCCAAGTTTCAGCTCGATTAGATGTCCGCGCAAGCAAGCGAGGAAACTAGATCACAGACACGCGAAACTAATATAGAGAATGTAATAATTAAAAAAGGACTGCAAAAATATTTTATTTATTCAATGCGATTTATTTATTCAATGAAATGAAAGATAATGTCAGTCAAAGGGACTCTTTTAGCAGCAGCACAAAGTCTACGACATTTTTCATCTCATTTTATGGGTCGTCTGTCATTTTCTCAATTTCTCATGTGGGTTTGTGGGCATCCACCCTATTTGTCAAAAACCCCTTAGCGGTCCCCAGAAATTAATCGATTGCATTTAATAAGATGATCAGAGTTTCCAATTTATTCATATCTTCAAATTGGCCGTATTTTAAATGTAATATGTAAAAACAATAACAAAAATAAAAAATAGAAATAATAAATAATAATAATAAAAACAATTAAAAAAAATTTCAATGATGAAATGGCATGACATCTGAATACTAACTGTTTTTTCAAGAGTAGTTTCTATTGTAGTTTTCCTAAAGAAATATTTGAACATAACATAAAAATCAAATGCCTCATTTGTCAAGTGCCTGAAATAAAAGTGCCGAAAATGTTTTTGCCTCAAAAGTTTCCCTACCGTTTCCTTGTAGCCATTTTAAAACTAACATAATAATAACCCTTTTTTCAAAACAAACCATTACATATACTTGTTTGCAAACATATAATATAATATTTTATTTAAACATATATACTAATAACAAATCACTATTCATAATACACCTTTGGCATCTCGAAATGACTAGCAAAATAGTAAGACAAAACTAAAGATGAACTTCTTCAATTTTATCATACTTTGACCAGATTGATTTTTACAGAATTGTAAAAACGATACAAACGTAATACAAATATTCAGAAATACACAAACACACACACGGACAATGCACATCTATTCCCTGCTGCCATCTGAATTACGTGTCACGTGACCAATGCTCTTAGATTTCCTTATTTTCTCACGGTTCTCCTGACGGCGGAACAACAACGAGCCCAAGGCACTGCTGGACTTCTTTAGACTCTCAGTACTTCTCGATATGATACCGCTTGAGGACAGTCGTTCTTCCTGTGAAATATCGACCACGAGACTCTGACGGCACAGTGTCGACACAACCTCCATTTGTTCAGGATTCTGTTGCTGTCGATCCTTGCTACTCTTTCGCAACGTCACATTCCGAATTTTCGTCGCAATGCTATGAAAGCCAAACTTCCCAATCGCACTGTTTGATTGACTCGTCCGAGTACGTGACGCATTTCTTGGCAACGACACGTAACCACCTTGATGCTGGTTATCCGTTGATCCGAGTTGACCAACACTAGCACTCTTTGCTATGGAACCACTGTCGTCGGTGCTACTCTCACTTCCCACTCCACTGGTGGCACTTAAACGGTTCTTCCAGATTTCCTCACCCTTACAATAACAAGGTGGTCGCGAGTTTGGTGGCTTTAGGAAATCCTCTTTGGCACGTTTCAATTTCAGAGCTCGATCACTGATTGATTCGTTCGGATCGAAACATGTACTTGTGCGTCGATCAAGGGAACCCATCGCTGGATTTCGTATGTTCAAATCAAGATTAACCTTAACAGCACGTCGTTGAACACGTGGGGATGGTGGCTTTGCATCGTACTTCCGTGTGATCTTTGGCATTGTGTTTGTCGACGGATCGATAATATTAAGTGGCTCTCCACGAATATCGGTAACTGTATCTGTATCTAAAATATCAGCCGGAACAACTGCGGCTGTGATAACATTAGATTTTATACTATTTGAAATCTTTCGAATGGCACCAGACTTAGTGGTTAAAATACTACTAGACAACTCAGCAGTATTCTTACGGAACACACCTTCGCGCTTGTCATCGTGCATGACTTTCTCGACAATCGGATCGCGATTGACATTAATTTTCTTTAAACTATCACACGCCAAAAATGTGCGACACAACGATTCAGCTGCATCCTCACCTTCCGGTGATACACGCGCTACTGAAGAGTTCCAATTTTCCGGTAGAATACCTGCACTGCATGACTTAATTACTCCCTTAATAGCTTCACCCATTGGCGACGATGAATACTCAGATAGTTTAGCATTGCGTTGCATGTTCCCTGCACTAGAGGACTTTGAAACTTTACCTAAATACTGTTCGGTATGAGTGCGAATGCGTCTTTCCAAAACTGGAGACCTCCAGGCAACTGGAGAACTCGATCCTGACGTCAATGGTGAGCTATTCCTGCGTTCAACAGATAAGCGTTGATTGTATTTGGCAACCATTAAACGTATAGCAGCGGATGGTTCACTTTTCGGTGGTGACTTGTGTTCTATACGTCTCTGAGCACTTGGCGATTGTGGAAGTGGAGGTAAACTCATGATTCGTACTGGTTCAAGTGCAACAACAGATTTCGTTTCAGACTCATTTCGATCGGAAGCACTTGATGACTCCAAGTCACGCATTGTGACTGCCTCATTCTTTTCGTCAACCGGTATAAACATCTTCCTTTTGGTTTTAACGAATACATTTGCAGCGGCAAACACAGGCTCAACTGGACCATCGATAAGTTCTACACATGTCTCCGTTGGAGAGATTAGAATTACATTGTCATCAGTTTGAGTGAGTCCATCCTGAATAGTTTCCGTTTGTTCGATCTTATGACCAGGTTTTATCTTAAGCACGTACACAATGTCTTCACCAGCAGTAACCACCATTCCATTTGGCATCGTGTCATCCACTTGATCGGGTAGTCCTTTTTTGGCACGACTTGTCTTTCGCTTAAGTCGTCTGGGTGCATCGAGCACCACATTTAAAGGATCTTCGTCACTGTCACTTTCGGTTTTACTATTTTGTCGAGAGCCGAGCTTTCGAAGCTTTGTCTTTCGCTTTGTACCATTGCTGAGATTCCGAGTGATCTTTTTCGCATCCTGCTCGGACACTGGTGTGCCAATGTTGCAAATGTTGTTAACTTCGGATTGACTGTCGGTTTGTGGAAACGGTTCCGAGTCATCGGGAAACATGTGACGATCGTCCATTACGGTGACTTGGTTTACAATAACCTCACCTTGAAGTATTGTTGGAGATGCACTTACGACAGCCACACTACGACTGCCCGGCTCCTCATTGGTAACACTGATGGCAGGCACATCTTCGGACCGATAATACCGGTTACCAGTTTGTTTACAGATTAAATTAAGGGTTTTGCGTAATTGTGTGAGTTTACTATCAATGGTCGTCATTTGAACGGATAACTCTTCTTTGCTGCTGGCGCTCTTCTCCAATTCAGTTAGCTGCAAGAAAAAGAATACTTATAAAAACAAATGTTGTGACTTTAATTAAAATAACTTGCAGTTTGAATAATGTTCTCAGCCAATTCGCGAACTGCATCCACCGAGTCCAAAAGTGGAGCTGGATTAGGATGGAACAGATGTTCCTTTAGCATGGGCAGTGTTTCAATGAGACTTGTTAGTACGGTTTGTACGTGCTGTAATAGAGTCAATAAGAAATCGTATTTTCAGTTGAACTCACTTTAATCTTACCACTATATTTTCCTTGAACCCAAGTTTAACCTCTTTGAATGCAGAAATTAACTTAGTGGCATCTTTAAATGCTTTATTAGCCGATCGTGAAGAACATCCTGCTAGATAAACTGACTCATTTTGGCCCGCACTAAATGTTGTCCATTAAATTAGAAAAATACGTTTGTAAATTCTATAAAATTTAGTATTTACCAATATTCTTTGCGAGACTGTTCGTACTTGTACACAGGCGTTTGTTCTTCAATCATCGGAGTGGCGGTAAACAAAGAGGCGGCCGTTTCAACGTAATCATCTTCCACTTCAACAATCACCGCTTCCGGTTCGTCTTGAACGGGCTCAAGTTCTAGTTCAGGATTTGAGGCATGACGACGATCATTTATGCTTCCGTTCTCCTTTAAATCATCCACATTGTTCAAAGACAAACTTGACGGTTGATGAGAAATCGAAGGTACCGATGGATTTGGCGAGATGCTGTCCATTGATAATGATCGCGACAATTGTGATACTTTTTCAGCTGAGAATAATTTTTATAATATATTGGTTTGACTTGGAATCAACAAACATAAAATCATTTAATTTGCTAGGGAAAATCCCTAATTTTGATTTAAAACTTGGGTAGTACTAAAAAGTGCAGCCAGTATTGGCTAAATTTAACTTTAGCGGGGGAATTATTACGAAATGAATAGAATTTTTAAATCAACAATGGAAAGGAGTAGCTTTAAAAGACTTGGATCTTTTCTGCAGATTACTGTCTTTGTAATTCCCCCTTTAAAAATAATACTGTTCTCCTCCCTCTTCAGGGATATTTATATATTTACATTTAGTTAAATTACGAGTTACCAATCAAAATTTTAATTATTTATCTCCTTCTTAAAATTACACACATGGCGCGGAGGTGATATATCATTCCAGATAGACAGTAAAAAGTGGTACATTTCGTAATTGCGGATGTACTTAATATTGAGGATTCATTTCTCTTATATAGTATGAGAATTGAAACAAAGTATGTACCTTTTAAATACTTACTAGATTGGGTCGAACCCTCGCCATTGCCCACAACAAGAGGACGGTAGCCAGGATGTAGCAATGCAAACGTTGAAGCCTCCGGTCCAATGCCACGAGCCTTTTCCCATTCGTACAGTTTCCGCGTGAACTTGCGATTAATTCCTTCAAACTTCAAAACACCTTTGGATGTTTGCACCACAATCTCCTTGGCTGGTGGGACCATTGCCTTTAGTTTGCACAGTTTGTCGACTTTCTCGCGTTCTAGGCATTTTGCGCGCTCCCGCTCAATGCGAATGCGTTCTCTCTCCAGTTCTTCGGTGCTCTTCACTTTCTTTGCGTGGTCAGTGTACTTTAGCAATTGATTGCACTTGAGGGACTGCCGTTTGCTTGTAGTGTTCGAGTTTCCAACATCTTGGGTACTTACCGAAGGCACTGATCCCCTAGCCTTAATGCGCTTCCATTCATCTGCAAAATATCGGATTTAAATAAAAATCGTTGAGTATAACATCTGGAGATTGCCAAAAACTCTTACCCAATTTCTTTTGGAAATCTTCCGGTAAATCCTTTTCGTCTGGCAGTGGTTTTAGACCTTGCCCTTCTAATTTGATTTGACCAGTTTTCCAGAGGTGCCAGTCAATCCGTTTTGAGTCCGGCACCTCCTTGGTGGGTGAGATCTGTGGATCCTTGAGCGATGGCGCCGATTGCTGTGTATTGTACAAAATCTTCAATCAAAGAATCTTGTGGCTTCAGATTTCTGTTTTCACCTTAATTCGCCACTCCTGTAATTTCTTCTTAAAGTCTGGTGTGAGATTCTCTTCAACCGCTGGTTTAACTGCGATGCCCTTTGAGTTAATACTGCTTCCAGTGTGTTCTTTGTCTGTATTTGTACCTTTTAAGAAAAAAATACTACAAATAAGAAATCAATATTTATTACATATATTTATACAATTTACCACTAGAACAATTCCCAGAGGATGACATCAATGTAGAACTGCGGATGCGTTCCCATTCCTTTTGTTTGGCCTGAAATTCGAGGCTAATCTGCTGCTGTAGCTCATGATACTTCCGGTTGATCTCATTCTGTTGGCTAGCCAGGCTGCTCTTGGGCGATAATTGTGCATGTGGTGTGCAAGGTTCTGAGAAATCTCCACTTGAAAGATCTTCACTTTCTATACATGGATATTTTTTTTAATAAAATGATTAATGACTTGACGTTATCCACTTTTACACACGGTTATTATCAACAATGAGTGTATTTTATCTATGTACTTAAAAAACAATTAGTCATCTAAAGTGCTTAAGCTACTTGTCGCTTTTGTTTATACAAAAATACTTGCGGAAACCCCACAAAATAACCCAATTATGTCAATTAGCAAACATTAAATTAATTTGCTAAAGATAATGTTCTTTGATTTTATCAATGACAGACTTAGATTTTGCAATATAGACTTCACATTATTTTACAATCGTAGGTCGTACTAAAAGATAACTGACGATAGAGATAACACTCACACAAAACAAGAGATAGAATAACTCTTAAATATAAAACAAAAAATGACGTATCTAATTAATTATTATTGATAGTAACAAAAGGAAGTGTATATAATCTTATATATACACCTGATAAGGAACATCCAGAGTGCGACTGCGATTTGTGATAGTATAAAAGACGGTTTCACCTGTCCGAACTGCACAATCACAGTAGTGAACAGTAATTAGAAGCAATTAAAAAGTAAAGTTAATATTCGTACATACTAAAGTATCATAATGAAGGTGATTTTATTCAGTATTTTTGCGATTGGTTTGGTGCAGGTGAGAATTAGCGATTCTTCGTAATTACCAAATGTTATATTATAAATTGCGTTTTCCTTATTTTCTATCAGTCTATCTACGCAGGCAGTATTCCCTTAGATGAATCAGAAGCTTACGAACAGTTCTTTGCACCACTCAACCAAAACATCGAGCAGTTGTCCGAAAATCATAATGATGTATTCGCCGAAGTTCCGTCCCTGATTGAAAAGTCTCTGGGATTGATCGACAAGTCTGCTCAAGATGCAGAATCGCAGGTATTGTCCGTGTTCGATGAGGCAAACCAAAATCACATTGAACTCGAGAATGGAGCCAATCTGTTGTTGGACTCAATTCTGATTGATTCCCAACGAGAACTCTTTCAACCGTTGTCCGGACGCTCGATCTTGGGCGATTGCGTTCGGGATCAGCTGGAGGCAATTCGCAATGTGACGCTAGCTGCTCGTGCATCGGTACGCCAGTGTGTGCGTAATGCTGTCGAAGGGATTAAGGATCTGCGTGAGGTTGTCGGAAAGTATGTGGTTTCAGTTAGACGTAACGTACACATTGTTCGTCAATCGGTGCTAAAATGCGTACAGCCAGGCAAACCAGTATCAACGGTTCTGTGTCTTGCACAAAACGTAAGTTTAATTTAGAATTAAATAACCTATATTCTGAAATTGTTATAAACAATATATATTTTTAAATTCAGCTCGAAGTACTCTCCAATTCGGTTTCGATCATTGTGAATGATAGTCGTGAGGGATTGAAAGTGGCTATTGTCGAAGTTCTGGCTATTCGCCAGAGAACCCGTGCGTGTGTTCGTGCTGCAATCGAAGAAGCACGTAATTCCGCACAAGCCATTGTACAGGAGATAAAGGACTGTGCAGCAAATGGAGAACAGGGTGAAGGAACCGAGGCTGTAGAAGAACCCGAGGTCACATCAGAGGCCCCATAAACGCGTTTTATAAAATGCGCAAAATAAATATTTTTGAAATTATGTAAATGTTTAGTTATACAACATACAGTAGTTCCGTTTCTTCGCAAATAAACAAAATTATATTTTAAACCCTAAAATTTAAAAATATTTATACTATGTTATCTGAAATGCATGTAAAAATTTACGATTTCTCGTAATCTTGATGATATGGCGTTTTTGGGGAATTACCGTTTTTCGTAGATTGGTCGTTATATCGGAGAATTGCGTTTTTGAGCAAATTGTCATGGAACCAATTTAGATTGGATTTTTTTAAGGTTTATTTAATAGCAATTGAACTGAAATGAAGTTTTACGAGATTATTTCATTAAAATGTGAATAATTGTTTTAAAAATGTCCCCATTTTGTTGAAGAAATTAATATCTGATAACCACAATGGACCTGTCTACTATTCAGTAGCCTATACTTGCTGGACCCCTCTCTGTGAGACGGTCCCCCATTCTATTATCATCATCACCACACTGAAATGTAATAATGACAATAATTTTTTTTCCATCGATACTTCTTTTTAAAAATAAAGAAAGGTGCTTTGAATGCTTATTTGTTCGTGGTAAAAATATTTATATTCTAAAATTGATTTAGTTGCTGATGAAATTATGAAATTTATAAACATTTTGGTTACTATTTCAGTTGCAAACTAAAAAACACATTTAAATTAAAAAAATGAATTTTTAGCTAATATTCAAAACAGCTAATTCTCAAAACAGTCTAATATAGCCCAGCTGTGTCTCATTGTTTCTTTTCTTTCTTTAAACACTGTCAAAACCCTGTAAAAAGTAAGAAGAATCATTTTTTGCCACTATTTTAAAATTGTATTAACCAGTGATCCGAAAATGTTGAAATTATAAAAAAAATATTGAGCAAATTTTAGATTCTAATTCAATTAGATTTTTTTTTTAATTTAAAAATAAAAGTTAAACAATAAAAATAATTTAGATGAGCAAACGTAGTTTTAATGTTAGTAATTTGGTAATGAAACCTTAGGTCCGCACATTCAAAAAAATAATCCTATTTTTTTTACAAAGAATTATAATTTATTTTAATAAATAAAAATAAATAAAACGTTAAAAATAAATAAATGGTTAAGTTAACCATTGTCATTGTCAACCAATGACAACCGTCGACAAAATTGTGGCTGCGGAAACATGTGGTTCCACCAAGTATATTATTTTCCATTTTTAAATGTTTTTTATTATTTTTATTTTTATGACCATCAATTTATTTTTAATAAATACAAATTGTCAGAAAGTTATTTTACAGGATGGAAAAAGCTTGTTTTTCATATATGGAATTCCACACAATTATTATTACTTTTTTGTCCCTAACATTTCGAAGAACGAATAAATTAAGTTAAACTTTTTATATAGTTATTTTTTTTGAGATTAGATTAGATTATTTTTTTTGAACTGCGAATGCGGAACTACGTAACCAGATGTATGTCTATATCTGACATTTTTTAGCAGAATGACATTAAAGCGTCGTCCTACTACAAATGCCAAACCCGACCGTTTCCACCAAAGTTGACATAAATATATAGTTATATAACATTATATGACGAGCAGGCGACACTTTCAAATTTGTCAGATGTTTCCACCAATATTTGTCGATTTGTCCTCCAATTTAAAACTAATGACGCCGGTGGAAACTCAGCAAATTATTCAATTTTTATAAATACTAAAATCGAGTCTGTATTTTGGTAATTATTGTGTTTTCATTATTCAATGTATGATTTTGCTTTTTTTGTAAAATAAAAGGAAACCCATTTTGTAAGATTTTTAAGTAAAACATACGAGACAGACATGAAAATTACGTTACAATAACGATATCTTCAAATTGCTAATCCGATTAATATTTTTCTTGGTAATATATTTATATTTATTATATATTTTATATTTGCTTAGGTTTCTACGAAACATCATTATTTAAAAGTCAAAGGATCAATTTAAAATTATTTAACATTTAAACTTTTTTTAGAAAATAATTGGAGGAATAAGTACTAAATTTGGTTATACAATATTTTATTCTTAAAAAATATGTTTTTTCTAAATTCTGGATTATTAATTTCGGTTAACCAAAACAAAAGCTGCAATCGCATATGTTTACATAACCAATACACTTTTTAATCCAGAATTTTGAAAAAGCTGAATTTAATTAAACTAAATTTTGTGAAAACAAAATAAAACAAAACCGAACCTGATTTAAGATGTATTTTATTTTGAAAACAGATGGGCAAAAGGCATCTAATTTAGATTGTAATAAAACATTTTTTTTTAAATTAAGTTTATCGATAAATTTCACTCTATTTCCCTAATAAGGAGATAGCTTAGTATTCGTCAAATCTCATTTGGTCATATAAAGGTTTTCCCCCTAAGAGGTAAGAATTTACTGACACAGTATTTTCTACACAAATATATTATTTGTTTCCTATGTTTTGTAGTAGTTGTAAAGTAAAGTAGTCATACAAAGTTCATAGCCCCTAAGAGAGTGTTAGAGAGAGACGGTAAAACGAAAAATGAAAAGGCCAATTGAGAAATAATAATTCCTCAGATCCGGATATGGTATAACACTTGAAGTTTTGTAACATCTGACCCATAAAGTTTTTCTTACGAGTCACCAAAGCTCATTACCATCCAATAAGAAGTAGGCTGTATACCATTTAAAGAAAGGTAGAACTCCTTTAAACGATAGTAAAAAAACGACAAACGGATTTTTTTTCAAAAAAATGCTGTTTTTTATCTCATACAAAGGAGGAGAATTACCGTCCCTTGAAGAGTGGGAGTCTGATAACGTGATCTGAAAACTGATTTGTACTCTTTTCCTTCAATATTGTTTTTTTTAAAGTCACTGCTCCAAAACTGTAAATTTGTCCTAAAGTAAAGATTCTCCAAAACTTTGGGTTTTTCTTCTTTTAGTTGTATACAAATACATACAAAGCACATTGAATAGAATCAAATAGAAACACCGAGATTGTTAATTAACTCATGATAATTTTAGCCAATTCATTGCCTTTTATTTACCGAACTCTTCGAAGAACTGGAACGGTCGTGAAGGACTAGTTGGCGCCGAAGCGTTTCCTGTGAGGAGCGTTTTCTTAGTCTTCGTCCATTTCGTTGGCGATGATGATTGGTCTTGTTGCTCTGCATCACCAGAGTCCTGTATAAGAAAACAACATGAAATAAATGAATACAATAGAATGTTAGATGTAAATTTGTGATTACCTGTCGATTAGGTAAATTCAATGGATTCGGTGGTGGTCTTCCAGTAGACTTCAAATCGACCTGTACACCTTCCGGTAGGCATCCAATGTCCGATATGATACGACTTTTGCGTGAGCTTCGCGGCAGTGTTCCGGACTTACTTTGCGTGCGCATTAGTTCGGAGCGCATCTCTGGGATGCCATCGTCACGTGCCGGTGTTCCCGGTGAATTTGGACTACTGCTGCCCGCATCGAAAACGGGTGCAGTTAACATGAGCGTTGGATAGTTCTTACGTATTGGCGATGCCTGGCTGGACGAGCACGACTCGGTACGATCTTGTGGAGCCTGTGAATGGATAATAAGGGAATTATTTACAAGTGTTTCAAAGGGAATAGCTCGCGCGCGTCTCACGTCCGCAGGCGAATGATGGGCATCGATCGATTCACACGGACTGGCGTCTCGACTGCCACAAACGCTGCTCGTTGACTTTACGCTTCTGGATCGTGGTTTCCCTTTCAGGGATCCACGATGAGTTTGGATGATGTCCTTTACCTTGCGCCATGGTGTTTTATTTTTACTTTGCTGCTTACATTTATTTTTTAAAATTATAATTAAGGTTTTTGTTTTAAATTTAAAATTTCGTTATTAACCTTTTCCAGTTGTCGCGAAAATGAGGATCGTAACGTTAGATCTCCGTCCAAGGATCGACTTCGGCGTGCCTCGTCATCTTGCTGCATGCGGGACTGCCAACGAGACTCGCTCTTTGAAGAATCACGATGGCTGCCTGTAATACAAACAAACATAAAACACAAACTACAGTTAATCTTATTTTGCTATACTAAAATAAACTACTCGAAAGCATATATTGCTCGAAGCTAGAAAAAAGAGTATACATCGAACAGAATCGAATTGATCTTGCCGCACTTCAGGGTCAGGTGACACAAGGTTTCGACAATCTTTGTGTGTGTAAACATTAATTCTAAAATACATTTGAACCTACTTACAAAATATTTACATTCTTTAAATCAATCTCTTTGATGGGAATATATAGTGACGTCAATCCTCAAGCGTATATATTATATAATGTATACACAAATATGTGCCTATGTCCTAACCCAACAATTGACACACATTTCACATGCGTACAGATTTGTTCCGCGATTGTTTTCCACACCATGACGTATCCGTTTCTGCTGACCGACACCGCAATGACGTCATTACGGAAAAGTTCCGCGCTATATACAATTAATTTTCATGCGAACGCGCGAGCTGTCGCTTGATGGATCGCTGCCCGCCCGAGCGCGTTTACTATATTACAATATGTTATCTAAAATTAAACACCTGTTCACCAGAAAGTAGTCTAGAAATAAACCTCTATTTCATGTGAGCTTTTCATGTTCATATCATGCGTATTTATGATTTATATATGTTTTATGCTCTTTCCTCTGCTCTGAGGGTTTTCCGCGCGCGAGCTTCCGATTGGTCATATTGAAGTAAAGTACAAGAAACAATATACACATTAAAACATAAGGAACAAATCAGAGAATATATTATTTACAATATATACAATACATGCATATACTCGTATATAATATACTGTCTTATATATTTTAAAGCATATATAAAATGTGTTTTTGTATAAGTGTGTGAGTCTGTGTTTAAGCTAGAGAGAAAATTTATTGGAAAACTTCTAAGAAAGAAAAACAAAACATAATAATTTATTCGCGCGAACAGCGTGTTTTCCGCTGTGCGCTCTAATACTAACAAAACATCACGAAAATGTACTACATACAAATAGAAAATACATTTATATATGTATAATACGATATGTTACGCACACTTAGCGGACGCCGATTATTGAGTATGTGTTTGTAAATGTGTATGTTTGTGTAAAAGTGTATGTGTGTGTGTGTGTGTTCTGTCTTTTGATGGTTTTATGAAGCGAACGGCACCGAATCTGTGGGTAAATAAGCGCATGTTAATACGATTTTTCTTTATCCTTTGAAAAATCATGTTGCTGTTGTGTTATTCGGTGGAAAACATTTGCAAGAAAAGCAAACATCTGCAAACGTTTTTAGACGCTGAGGCATTTTCGTTTCGCCAGTGGACCGTTCTGAAGAGTGTATGTAATACAAGTACATATAGCATTTATACTACTATATATAATATACTATAAACATTAATTATGAATATTTTGAGCTTCCTTACAGCAAACACATGTTGGCGTGATCTAAGAATGTTTGTGTTTATTTTTGGTATATATATTTTTAATTCAGAGAATCGCGACACATTCAATTTAATTACGTTTTGATGATAGATCTATGGAAATGGATGTTTGTTATTAAACGGCAACCAGATTCAAGAAATTATTACGAAATTCCCAGACGATTTCGGCTAGTGAAAATTATCACTTTCATCTGTTTTTTTTAGCAAATTATAGAGATGCTCACAGAATACTTTTTTAGTGTGATTAACAAATCCAGTATTAACATATATACCAATGTATCGTCCGTAACACGACAAATGTCTAATACCTTTGGAAAAAGAGCTTGCAGAGCTTTACAGAGGCGGCCAAGACCATCAGCAGTTCTTTTAGGCCTAAGATTTTTATTTGTGCACTATAAAAACAAAAGATTACTTCTATATATGGTCAAATAATAAATATAAAAAATAAAGTGTTATTTGTTTCCTTTTTTAGGATCATCAAAGATTTTTCATAACTATATTGGAAAACCGGAAAGGTTGGAAAGACGAAAGTAGGAATTATCAAATATATGTTAAACTAACATACTGGTCGAAAACATTATTGGTACACAGTGGCGTACCTACGGGAAGCGGGTGGAGCTGACTTTTCTATTTGCCCGAACCTAGCGGCGCCCTCGTTACGACGATTTTTTATATTTTAACAATGAATTCGAGTCCAGAAATTTAAGAATACTTTTAAAAGTATTTACCCTAGATATCTAAGATAATTTGGTGCACACTATGGATGGGTTTGTTTTAAAAAAAAAATGGAATTTAACTTACTCTCAAGGCACAAAATTTGTAAAATGAATCCCGTTTTAATTTATTATTTATTGATAAAAATGCAAGTTAACTGAAGTCTTTGGAAGACAAAAAACTATTTTTTTGAGAAATTTTTTTTATAAGGAACATTAAATAAAAAATACTATTGAAAAAACATTTTTTTAACTGTGTAATCATTTTTTTTGTATTTTTTTAAATTAAATTTGAAGTAACTTACTAGAATATAATATTACTCTAAGAAAACGTCATATGAGATATTTCAGTTTAATTTATCTTTTCCTATTTTTCGTTTTGCCTCATATTTCTGACCCTCCCGGTTAGTGTAGCCACATCTGAGAGACTTTTTTCCAAACTTAAATTGATCAAAATGTTATTGGGAACTTCATTTTCTCAAAATCGATAAAGTTCTTAATCTTTATATTCATAAAAAGCAAATTTACGATTTTGCTACTCTTTGAAATAAAAATACACAATGAAACGATCCTACCGGCCAATTTAGTCAATATAATTCACCGTATACACCGAATGCTCGATCAGCCCCTGAATTCTGTGCGTAGCGTAATATTTTTTTTACCCATAACGGCTACGTAACAAAACAAGACTGTGTAAGTTTTAATTTTTAGTATTTTGTTTTCAATTCATCTTTTGATCAATGATCAACTATTTACGTCGTCTTCTCAAGATCATAGCAACATCTTCTTCATTTGGCACCTATTAAAAAAATGTATATCCTCAATCTCATGTTTTAAAGGCCATATTCATCACTTCAAAATTTAAAGCAGCATTACTAAAGTAAATAATTAATTTAAAAATAAATCATTTTACAAATTAAATCATTTGTTTACTGTATGTATATCATAAACTGCATCAATTCTTTTATGCAGCCGAAATTTTCTATAAAAATAAACAAAAAGTAATAAATTAAATTACGTCCATTTTGGGCACTAGTTTAATCTTTATTACTATTCTTCTGACATTTAAAATTGATCCAATCGATTGCAAACGAGGCATATTCACTCCCGTAATATGGTGTACAAACATTGGTTAATAAAGAATATTTTGTATAATATCACAAATATTATTAGGATATTGGAAATCTCTAGATTTTTTTACTAATACAGAAATATTAAGCTTATATTCGCAGAAATGCATAATTTTATAAAAACAGCAAAACAGCAAACAGCAAGTTCAAAATCGTTTTCTTTTACTAGAAGCTGAGCAGAGCTTATGGTTTCTAACAAAATCTCAACCTGTCTACCTCCTTAGATTGTCCCAAAATATTGTGTATTTGACAGCAATTTGAGATAATATTGACACTTTTAAACTCTCTGATCATCATTTTAAAGGAATCTTGAAACAAATTTTAAAGGGTTTCATGATAAATAGTGTTGTTTATTTATTTTTTTAGAGAATAAATATTCGATTTCTATATGATACAAAATATCATGAAGTGGCATAATTGGACTATATTTCTTCAAAAATAAGAATGGCCGCAACGCGCTATGATAAAGAATTTAATAATACCGGAAACTGATGACCTAGATATAAATAATATTTGATTTAAACCTAGGACGGCGCTACTTGTCATACAATGCGTGGATTGTTGAGCAACTGATTTCCCCTTTCACGAAGAAGTTGTTTCAAAACCTCGGCAACTATTTCCTTCCAATACCATCACAATAGGAATCTCGACTGCAAAATTAATCCGAGCGGCCCAAATAATTTAGTCAAATTATACGAGAATTTTAAATAGTGGGCTAGCACGCAGTTTATAGCGTCATTTTGCTTTTGATTTTCCAGCTGCATAGAACCATATTTGGAGATGATCCTAATATCTAAGATCAATATTAAACAAAGAAATGCGGTTTTTAAAAATACTTAATAATTCATAAAACCACCGCACCACTGACAACTTTCAGATTAAACGATTAGTTATATAATTATATTGCATAATATAAAAATTCTGTATAGAAAATAGATCTTAATATGTGTTACAAGTACAATTAACTCATAATAAATAAAAGTGAATACAAAAACAAGACATTTCTTCAAGATAAATGCTCTTGCTTTCTACTTGTCTTGTTGTTTATGTTCTTAAACCGCGTTGCACCAAAACGTTGTCCGCGCTGCGCTGGTGGGCTGCAATCGTGTCGTGACGCGCCTGACTTCGCGCCAAGTCGTCTCGCGTTTCCGCGTTATATAGGCGCACGCGGAGCAGTGTTGCATCGTGAAAATGCACTTTGCATTTTCATCGTTAATAATATGTAGGACAGCGTTGATGGTGCATGGTGAACACATTGACGAACGCGAAATGACAAAGTGCCGCAAACATTCAAAATATCTACAAAAAGAATGTTCTCTTAAATAAGACACACGTCATATTTATAATCTCGACGGTTATTTTTGTATTTAGTCATATATTACATTTGGAAAATATTTATGACTAAACTGGCTGGTACTTAAACACATACTTTATAAGTTCAAAAGTACTTTCGTATGAATTTGATTGAACTTATATTTAAAATTAAATAGGATGAGTATATCTATTTTTAAATATATATTAAATTCATGAATTCAGATAAATTTAATCAGTGGAATAGCAGGTATTGGGAACTCATTGCCCAAACTTTTAAAAAGTGTGTCAGGTCCATTTATTCAAGTGTCAACAACAACCAAAGATTCTGAATTCTATTTTTCAAGATATGATATCAATGTCTTATTCTTTTCCTGGAAAAATCACCTGGACCACCAATTTACTAAAGCGATCATTACGTGTTTGAAATTGTAAGTTATGTACGTTGAGTAGGTTTCCCCCAAAAGTGGTTCAATAGTTATTTTTTCCATAATTATACCTCATCCTAGGGCCATGAGAGCCTATTTTACGTATGCATTGAGTCGGCCACCTGTCTATATCTTTATGTTGTCCTCACTTATCCAATCCTGTGTAACGATATAATGAGTAAAATCCAACTCTATCTCACAGGATCTCCAGAAGCAGGTACGTGATATTACTAAATCAGCGTTAAATATACACGCTTCCGGCGCCAGGCCGCGGACTCGGCTAAGTTTGCGGTATCCTCACTGAAGACCAAATAATCACTAGCATTGGCTATTTTGAAAGCCCAATTTGCAGGTGCGAGTAAATTGAGACTTCAATCCATTTTCGCAATTGCGATTGTCGCACACTTAATACTCTCAGAGGAGAAGTATTCCAATTCAACAAAATTCACATACTTCTTTCCCCACCTACTCGGTAAATCGCTTAGTTTGCCGATAGATATAGTAGATTTCAACAGTTCAAATTACAATTACAATGAGTACATTTAGAGGTCTAAATGAGTTATGTAACTCCAACAAAAATACATTGATTTAAACTCTGGCAAATATCATGATACCTTTAGTATAAAAGCTTACAGAGCTTTACAGAGGATGGCCAGGACCAGGTGTAGTAAAAAAATGTATCCCTTTCTTAGTAAAACTTTTAATGACCAATTAGTAAATTATTTTTAAATTCATTTGCTAATCTGCGGTGTTCAATTTGATTTCAATGAAGTCAAATTCGCTGGTCTAGATAAAAAATTTCATTATTTTCTATAAACTATTTAATCTACTACATTTCCAATTAGATTAAATTTTAAATAATTTACTACCTCTACACTTTACATGTTTTTAATAGGTTTCAGTATGGCTTCAAAATGTAACATAGCATACATCTATAAAACTGTTTAAAATATCTAATGATCTTTAATAGGAATTAATGACTTCTTATTCTTAAAAGCACCTGTTTGCTCGTCAAAACTGGTTTCAAATACGTTGTTTTGTCAATAAAATATATAACATAAACCATAATTTATTATTTATATTTTTAAAATCGCACTACTCACAAAAATACGTAATATATATTTATATATATTAAAAAAAAAATTAAATACGTTAAACTTTTAAAAAATAAAAAAAATCTTAACCCGGATTTTTTTTAACATTCTCGTCGTGCTTCAGTTTAACGCTGGACATGGATGAAAAACAATACATGGTGTGAAACATAGGTGGTTTTTCAGCTGATAAGCTCAACTTTTATTCCTAAAAATACAAAATCATTGTATTAGGGGAGCTTTTTTTTAAATGTCGTTTTTCGAAATTGCATGTATTTTTAGTGTATTTGTTTGCAGTTAAAAGTAATAACAGTATTTTTTAAAAGTAAAATGTGTTTTTTTTTGTTTTCAACTGAAATAGTTCAAATTTTATAAGTTCATTGTTACCATTGAACTATAACATATAGTTTCCTTGTCAAACTATAAAATGTTTAGGCGCAATTTTTTTTATGATCTTACTTGGTATTTTTAAAAAAATTGAGAAATTTTAAAAACACATCAAAATAAATCCATTTTTTGATTTTTTAATTAAATTCTCTATATTAGTTTCGCGTGTCTGTGATCTTTGTTGCTTGCGCGGATTCTTATGCGGCCTAATTAACCAACTTCCAATCGTGTAATTGAGCTGAAACTTGGCCCATGGACTTGTAGCAATGCATTCTATTAAAATTTGCCCTACCTCTCATTAGGGGGTGACCAAATATGTCCAAAAACCTTAATTGGGCAAAAAGGGTAAAAATTTAAAAGACACTAGATTAAGTACTTTTTGTAGAAAATATCTGCTACTTTACATTTAACCTTTTGCTTTCCAAAAAAGTTGGGTGTGGTCAAAGTTAGTTACAAATAGCAAGAAAAAATGAGAAGAGAATTTATAGGAAAAACTTTGTTTTTTAGGGTTGATTAATTATAAAATAATAATTTATCTTCTAAAATTAAATTAGTTGCAGATTTAAAAAAATAAAAATAAAAAATAAATGTTTTTTTTTTCAGTTGAAAACTGTAAATTGTAAAAGTTGCCCTAAAAGTACTTTTACCTGCTAACAAGTGTGAATTTAAATGCACTGAAAAAACAAGCATTTACTAAAGTTGAAAATCGTGCTCTTATTTATAAAATATAAACTCTTAAAAATTAAAAAAGTTCCGCTAAAATATAAAATTTTGTTCGCAAAAAAATTCAAAAACATGCTCTAATATTTAATGATTTAATGAATGTGCTCTAAGGTAATGTAGGTAATGCAGACCGTTTCAATTAAAAACATTTTACGCCAGTCTCAAGTATTAGCACTACAATCTTTGGAAGAGCTACTATGTTTGATATTATATCAACCACATTATTTTTTTCTATTACATTTTAAATTATTCAGTGTAAACTTTTTTTATTTATAAGAGCACAACGTTTTTTCTAGAGCACATCCATTTTTGCTAGAGTACATTTTTAAAAATTTTGCGAATATTTTTTTTTAAAAGGTCGCATAATTTTGAATCTTTACTAAAAACGACAGGTCTCAAAAATCTGTCCTAATACAATGATATTTTTTTAGAAATATTCGTTGTTCAAGATTTTTTTCTTCTTGAAATTGTGGTTTGGTGAACATTATCTTAATTTGTATTTGCGTACACTTGTATCGAATTAGGAACAATATTGTTAATAATAAAAAAAAAAACCTTATAGGACCATTAATTGGTTTTCAAGGGGAAAGACTTGCAGGTTGCTACCCCATAGCTATTTTGATCAAAACTCGCCATAAAATAAAGGTATTGTTCATATATAACATAAGTTGGAAAGAGAAAGTAAAGCCATAATCTAGAGCTATAATAATAAAAAAACATTTGCATTTTCAAAAAAAAACAGACAATTTTAAAAATTTGGCTTGTAGATTGCTAAAAATGGATTGGCAACCTCTGCAAACCAACAAACTTGGGTAAATGGTAACACTGGCAACTTTCAAGCCTATCCCTCATAAATCGTAAAGCATCCATTAGTGTAAGCAGGTTATCTGGTAGTAATTCAATTTGATGAAAGGACATTAAATTTATCTTTATGTATATCATCTAGTAAATACATAAAACATTTAGAAAGCGATAATTAATGTAGGTCCTTTGATAATTAGAACCTTATATAAAATATACTGACTTATGACGGTTTTAATCATTTTTAGTAGAATTTTCAAAACTATCAAAAATAGGCAAATCCTGAAATAAATCAGTATGGGTATTGAGGCTAAGAAAATATAATTTATAATAACACAACAGACGCCCTAAGGCGAAAACTCTAGAAGTGTATTCAAACCAAAATGTTATTGCAATTTTATAGCATTTATATTTATTCAAATAATCCGTTTTAGAAATATAGGAAGCTTTTGCTCAGACGTGCGTGCGCATGTTTTTCACAAATATTCTGTAAGATTTCATAAGTTTGTGTTTACATTACATAATTTAGATGAGTTCAACTTGCGCACACGCGCTATTGCTATATTATTTGTTTATGTTTATGCAAGGAAACCGAATGTATGTTTTTTTGTGTGTATATATAATTATGTGTATGAGATGAGTGTTTTAAAATTAGCTCAGGCACAGAAATAGTTTTTTTGTTATCATTATACGCACACACACATACACTAATATTCAAAGTATATATATAAGAAGACTTATACAGACGGCCAAAGCAATGCGACTATTGCAATAATTTTAGAGAGCCAGATATTAAATGTGCGTTTTTTACACATACCTAAGGGAAAAGATTGTTTTGCCTAATTAAAACGTCCACCTTTTGTATTTTTTACCATTTTTTTTATTTATTCCTTTTTTTGTTTCCTTTTAATTGATTTTAATTTTTGTGTCTCAATTTTTACATTTTTTTGGTGGTTTTTATAACCCAAAAAAAAATGAAAAAAATTAAATTAAACGAACTCTTAATAGTAAGTAAGTAAGTAAGTAAGTTTTTCGGGTAGTATTTTGATTTTTTTTATATTTACATTTTTTTGTGAGACTATTAAATCGAATTTAGAAACCGAGCTAAATCCGTTTTTTCAGAATAATATTTTGGACAGTATTTTTAATACCCGTAAATCTTGTTTATTTCGTCATAGTCGAAGTCGTTTGGTTATTTAAGAAACTTTTTAAACTTTAATTGGTAGGTAAGCAATGAAATTGCGGAAGGTAGACTTCAGGTACTGGTAGAGTATTGCACAAATGTACATTGTACAATATGAAAAATACTTATGTTCTGATAATTGCTTGGTTTGGTAAGGTTTTTCCCTACCTTCTTTTAGGTGACTTACCACAAAAAAAAAACAAAAAAACATATAAAATAAAATAAAAAATTAGAACGTTTTGTTTTAGTTTTTAAGTTTGTTGTTTTTAAGATATGTCAATTACTCAGTTTACAGGTTGAAGTTCATTTTCATAAATTCATTGATTCGATAGAAAGTTCCTTTATAATATATAAGCTAACAATTGATTTAACACAATACTAAGGCTCGTAATGACTAAACAAATCTTTAATTTTCCAAAATCCAGCCTTGCATGATTTTATTTATTAGGTACTGGGTCTGCCATTTTAGATTTTTATAAATAACATATATAAATATTTTTTTGGAAAGAAATTAAAATATGGTAAAACTTATTATCCAAAGTATGAAGTTCATGCATTTTCATTCCTTTCGGCGGTACCCTACCCTTAAAAACTGTTTAAACGAAATAACATTAAATCAAAATTTATAGATTTCATGCCCACTTATATTTAAAAAAATATCCATTATATTAAAAAAGCAGTTTATTTTTTTGTAGGAAAGAAGTTTTCAGACGTATTATTAGCAGATTCAGTTCTTAAATCTGGATCGATTAATGGGAAACTAATTAAATTCTACTAACATAAGATCAAACCAATAAAATCATGCGTATATATTTTGCAATTCTCAAGGGATCCAAATATAATTCAATACTTCACTCTACATACGAAATGCCTCTTGGAGCACAATCGGATGTTTAAACGAAGGTCAATGTATATTTAAAAATCATCTATAAATAAAACGGCATATTAATCGAACCAGTTAAACTAGAAAAAGAAAAATCGCTCTAAATACCGCGCAGACGTCTGGCATCGCAAAATATCCACTTTAACCCAGCAACAAAAACCGATAAACCACCAAATTCGCCAAACACACAGATACACACACACACACCCATACATATTTTTACAAAACACACACTAACATAAAGTCAAAAAAAATTACCGCACTTAAATTATACCGCGCACGCGTGCGCTTTTCTCAAACACTCGTAGTTGTGTGCGCGCGCGCGTGCGCAAGCTTCATCTGTTTATACGTGGGTTCTCACACACTAAAAAAACATTTAACTCCCAAAATAGCTGTGCGCGCATGCGCAGAATCCATTGTGTACGATTTTATTGGAACGCGCGGCGCGCACGCGTATATACTCGTTTATATGTGTGTATGTGTGTGTTTTTGTATGTTGTGCATTTACGGTGTGCGTGGAAATGTGTGAAAACATTGAAGGAAAACACACTTTGCTATATCTGCGTTGCCACCGCGCCCGCCAAGCCGGAAAGTGCATTTCCAGTGCACCGACACGACAGCACATCAGTTTGCAGCTCGCATATGCGCATGAATCAAGTATTTCGGGTCACTTATAAATAACGTGTGTTTATAGAATTTTGCGCAGTGTTCGCGAAATGGAAAACAATCAGCGCAAATTTCTCGGAATAGCGCAAAAAAATCTCAAATATAACTCATCAACACTTACGGAATGCTGTGGACATGGCGCCAACTTCTTCGGTGGAACTAGCAGAGCTCATAGTCCCTGGTGAGGCTGGTACCGAAGTTCCGCTTAGCAGGTGGCCAGACGAAGAGCTCAGCACTGAATCAGCCGAACTACCGGTGCATGGTATAGATGGAACTCTTAAATACCTAGAAATATAGTAGTATTATTTAAAATACAAACACATCAATTTACATATTAAATAAATACTAACCTTGCCACCTCATAGTTTACTGGGCTTAATCCAATGTTAATGCCAGAGTCTGTGCTCTTGCCCACATTCATTGCGGTTACATTTGCACTTTCCCAGCGGAAGGCAGCTTTTACCTTGGTCCACTTCGAGACCTTTGCTTTTATGTCTGAAATGGCACTCTGGCGTCGCAACGGAAAAGGCTTGCCCTGTGAATCCTGACTACTTGGCAACTCGTCGTTTATTATCGATTTACTGCGTAATCTTTGTCTGGATGAGATTTAAAGATTTACATTTTATAAATTAAAATTATTATTATGAATTTCTAGAATTACCGCTTGGAACTATTTCGTTTACTCGATGCACTTTTACCGGCAGCCAGAATCGTTTCCAAGAGAGACTCACTATATTCTAGCTCCTTGTCGAGCTCATTGTCTGATAAGTCAAGATGTGTGTTTAGAAAAGCCTCTGGATCCTTAGTCATCTGTTTGTTATGTAGATAATTATAATTTATTAAGCCTTTATAATGTTATGAGTCAATGAATCTTACCTGAGCCTGAAGCTTCTTAAGTCCACTGAGCGTGTCCACGTCACGCGTGTTACGGCGCATCTTGTAGTTGTGCTCTTGCATGTGCATCAGCTGACCAAGGATACCGTGCAGTTTGTCCAATTGATCGATGGCTCCTTCGGTGACCAACGCCGCTGACACCGATGGTCCAGTGCGCTTTAGCAATGGCAGTACATAGTTCTCGCACTCATCCTTTAGTGAAAAAGAAGTGGCATCACTGCTCTCGCATTCGGTGGAAATTGTTGATCCTTCAGCACCTGGAGCACCCCGTTCATTGACACCCACGTTCTGACGATTGGCATTCTCCGAATCAATGGTTTCCTTAAGCGATCGCAGAAACGATGCTTCACGCTCTTTGTAGCCGAGAATCCGTTTGAACGCGTCCGGCAAATCACTGTGCAGCGGATCCGGTGGAGGTACCGGAAGTGCTGTCTCATACTTGTCGGTTGATCGTTTACGCGCCGACGATTTCTCTTTCTCCATTTTAAATTACACGAGTACGTTCTTCATATTGAATACAATTTCGAGTTATGGTTTTCTGCACTGGACACAAATTTAAAAAATGCACTATTTTCTACAAACCAAAAATGCACATTACGATTAATAATTTGTATGCACATTGCACATACACGCACATACACACTAAGATATTTGAGATCAATGATCTCTTAACATACACGCTTTAATAACATAAGTGAGCCATCACATAAGCTCGCACTCATAAAACACTCCGATCTCGCGTACAAGCGCAACTTTATATTTATTAGCCAAGTCGCGCGCTTGTAATGCAATTTCTCTGGACACTCGATCAAGCACCTGTGTGCACACGCGTACCGCGCCCACCCACCGCAAAGTCACCGCAGGCATGCGCGTCTGCACCGTGTCTACCTGACGCGTGTGCCACCGTGCAATTCAAACGATTTAGTCTTAAACACCGGCTATGAAGAAGGCGCGATGAGCGAGTGTGCATTTCTATGCATTTCAATGCATTTCTATGCATTTATGACTTGCCACTGCAATACAAGTTCAGGAGCGGTTGCAAATTTGCGATACGATTGAGAAGAAGACCGGGCGGCGCGGCATCTTTGCTCTATACCTCATCCCGTGCCCGTCGTAAATGCTCTTTGCTCACGCTCGTCTTCTTGGCAACGCACGCAGTTTTCTTTGTATTTTCTGTTATGTCATTTTAAATGCGTGCGTGCACGCGCTCGTCTATTTATAGAAATTATGCGCGGACTAGTACTGCGGTTTCTGTGCGCCCAGTGCGGTGCATCTACGATGCGACAGCATTTTCATATATTAATAATATTCACAGACACGAGTATAGGATCCGGGAATGGAGAGTTATATGGAGGTCTGGGAAAACGGTTCTTCCTAAATAAGTCAAAGTATTAATACTTTTATATACTTATAATTAAACCTTTCACGTTATTCACAGATACCAAACGATGTAAATAATCTCAACAATTCAAAGTAATAGAAAGCGAATTATTGTCTTATTTGAAGTGTATTAATTCCCCCCAAATCACAATCTGTTTTATATTTCGTAGCTGATCATAAAGTCTGTGAACTGGGAATAATGTTACACCGACAGCATACTCACTGGGCTTTGTTTTAAATGCAGTTTTACTAAATTCTTGAAATTTGCAACGACTCTAAACTGCATTTAAAACAAAAGCCCAGTGAGGTGTGGTGAATTATTCTCAAGAGACTTAATCTCACAGCGATTGCGCATTATCGTCACTGTGTATTTCGTTGTTGTTTTTTTTTTTTTAATAATGAGACTTATCGTCATGAAATTGAAACTTATTCTCACGAAAAATCCTGCTAATGATGCTATCGTGAGAATAATGCACAGGCTGACTGAGACTTATTCTCAAGGGACTTAACGTCACTAAAAATCGTGAGAGTAATGTACAGTCTGACTGTGATTTATGGTCAGGATTTTTCGTGGCATTAAGTCTCCTAAGAATAAGTCAAGTTAGCCTAAAACACATAAAATATTTATAAAAAATAAAAAAAATACGATTTATTTTAGCCATTTCATAATTTTAAATATTTTTTTTATATTATTTTTTATAGATATGGGACAATTATTTTTTAATTAATTATTTTAAATTACAGGCATAATAATTTATTTTTGATTTCAATAGATTAAGTATTTTTTAAAGAAGTCCTCATTTTTGTCAAAAAACAATAACCCACTAAATAAAAAGGATAGTTTATTCATTTTGAGAAAGAAAAGAAGAAATGTAGTGATGCAGTTATTTCAAAAATATATATTCGGTGCAATTTTTGTATTTTGTATTTTAGTCACGTCAACGTCCACCCTTACACTAGCCCTCTAGACTCATCGGACAGTTTGTTTCTCTCAGACTCCCTCTCAGCTTGAAGCAAACCGACCTCTAGTCTAATTGGCGCTGCCGCGACTACGGGAGACGGCATGGCAATGGCTGAGTCTATGATAACTTTTGACAAAGTAGACTAGGCGATAAAGATACTATTGATATATTTGCAGTTATTCTTCAAGATGGCCTAGAAAAGTTTGATTAGGCACTCTCTCTCTTTCAAACATCTTTAGAGGATGCGTGGCCTATGGCTACATAGTACCTACCCATATACTATGTAGAAACTTGTGGGTGGAATTTATTTAAAAACCCGATAAAACTTTTTATGACACTCCTAAATCCTTCAGATCCATCAACATGACTGATCTTAAGTCTATCGAACGTAATATAGATCGAATAGAATGAACCTTTACTAATTTATTCTTGAGGAGCTACCCTCCCCAAGGTGGTAGTATAACCACTTCTTCATTGGAGTATATTTATATCAATCAACAAGCGACGTCTTCACCTTAGTTTACGCCAATGACGTCACTGTCTTTCTACCTGGCTAACATACCACCGATTTTGAGTCGGTTAACCCCGGCAAAACAGGTAAACCAGATTGGATGGTCTTCAGACAAATAATCTAAGAGAGCCACCAATATTATTTTCTGCAAGAGCAGAAAAGCTTTCGGTAAATTACCAAAAGTGGTACACATCATACACATTGTAGACATCCAAGCTGACGTTGTAATAAAGTCATGTAATCACAATTGAAGAACCATCCACTGTCAAGCACTACAAGGACCACAATTAATCTCGTGACTGATATAAAATGTAGTTTAGAGAAATGTTACCTATATACCTGTTTTATAAATGAATCTAATTACGGCAATCAGATTTTTTTATATTAAATTTTTTGATGAATATCGATCTAGAATTCTAACCCTATAACGCAGTCAAAGATAAATGAATATACGTCATGACGCATACAGATTTTCTGTTCGATCATTACGCTGTATCCTCTGTATTACGTATTGTCGGCGGATTTCATCACTCATCAGTCAAATATTATCCGTTTTTATTGACTCGGTTCTAAAAAAATAATTGAATTCGCTGCGATTTAATATATTATGTTTAGTTTATTCCATTTTATGTGTTTCTGGAATAGGAAATAAAGTTTGCTGACCACATCGCATCATCGCTCAAATATAGACGGATTATTGATGATTAAAGATAGAATGGTTAGACTTAGAAACCTTCGCAAATGTGACCGTTTCGCCGCGCCGTAATCAATGCAAATTTATTTATTTATTTAGTTCAATCTATATGATTATAAACTGGAAATCTAAATCCTGGTTGAATAGTTTAAACAATGCCAAATCAACCTTGTGTAATCCTTTAGAAATGAACCGAAACTACCGAGGTGCCTAGTGATGATGAAGAGCTGATCCTATATGTTGAAGGATCATATAGCGGAAATAAATCCAATTTGTAGGTCACAAGATGAATCTTTGCCCTACTCTTGTTAGACAAACTACTGGAAAAATGGAAAAGATCTCAATCCAAATTCCAGGATTTTAGGGAGATGATAATATTTTTTTAGAAGCGTTTTGAGAAGCGTTACCACTGACCAACCTCCAAAGAGATTATATCCTGAGTTTTTGACATAATTCATTAACTAATTCGTGAGGATAGTTGTGGCGTAAATGTTTAGGTCGTTTTGTTATACGCCAGGTGTCCTGAGTTTGAATCTGAGTATTGGCAATGCCCATTGGGTATATAAAATTTAACAAAATATTTTCCACTTTATATTTTTGGTATACGTTCATGGTATTTCTGGTGCCATGATCCCGATATAATATATATATATATATATATATTACGAAATATTAATATATAATATTAATCTCCCTTTTTTCCTCTGAGGAAAAATTCCAAAGATGTACGACCCCCTTAGACATATTAACCCAAATAAAAAATATATCCAAAATTTGGAATGTTTGTAAAATGTGCCAAAATTTATTTTTGGGACATTATCATTCAAATTCGATTATTAAATTTTGTGCTTATTTTAAGTAATGCCGCAAAAACTTTATTTTTATTTTTAATAGATTCGGAGAATTTTGAGCCAATTTGGCTTTTTGCGATTTGCGATTTGATACTATATCGTTTCAGAGGCAACGAACAATGTCTAGATAAAAAAATCTCTTCAACGGGTGGAGACATCAGTGAGTACTTCCGCAATCGGCACGGTATTTCGACAAGAATGTGCAAACGATAGCCGATGCCGAATTGCGGATCATGAATGTGCACGATTGCATGGATTGTACGCACGATTCAGTGATTTTTGACAATTCTGAGATGGTTTAAAATTATCCGAATTCGTATACTCCTATTTCTCAGTGCACACATTAAAGATCGGAACGTAAGACCTGCTTAAACGACGGTTCCCGATATTTCATTCCTGCTATCGTCTGCTATCGTCTGATGACTTTTCATATTTCCGACATTTTCGGTAGGAAAGCCCAGCTACAATCTCAAGCTATCGCTTCGAGCAGCTAAACGAGGGCGATGGCAACGGCTGCGACACATCAATGTCTTTTGGAACGAAAATGTCAACAACACGCTTTCCGATTTTTACGATTTTTGGGTGGCAAATGACAACCGCCGCACAGTGGGGAATTAATGGCTTTTTTGCACAGTATTATTTATTATTATAACAGTATTATTTTTATATTATAAACGTAGAACAAAACAAATAATTGTTTGAAAAAAAAAAAATTATCATATGAATTCTTTTTCTTTGAACTTTTTTCAACAGTTTTGCATTTTTTTGTATATAAGTGTTCATTTTTGGAATACTGTGCAATTATCAATATAAATTCCCTACTGTGCGCTCTGGTGGACGACGCAAAGATTCTACATTCATCATTCGTTCTTGTATCATGAATGTCGCTCTGGCCTGTACAAATAGCACATTAATTTTCGTTTGAAAATAAATAATTAATAATTAAAATTAAAATTAAAACTAGAGAGAAAAACAAATGTCGAAAATTGTTTTTTGACATTACGTATGGTAAGCAAACCTGAGTTAACCAGTTAAAATGGTGAATACCGATTTGGTTTAAAAAATCTGGTTTATTTATTTGGCGGTTTAGTCAGGTTTATTTTGGTTTATAAACCACCTTTTAAACCGGATTTGAAACCGGGTGAAGAATACGGCCGTAAATATAT
>JAAAKO020021635.1:0-14930 GCA_010015015.2 Bolitophila cinerea | reverse complement strand
TTTTTCATCTGTGGACAGACGAAAATATGTGGTTTGTACAGCCCGTGTAATGTGGTCATCTGTGACAACATGCAATTGACAAATTTGCACATATTTTCACAATTTTCCACAACTGAAATATGTGCTTTGCACAGATCGTCTATTGGCACCTTTAACATTGAAACAGGGAAAGGCTAAATTTTCTGGTTGGTCATTCATGTTTTGGAGCCTGTTTCTTTCTCGGTTAGCATTTTTATTTTAAGGTGCACAATATTTTATTTTAGGAGCACATTAATTTTATTATAGGTTTTGTTTTATGCTCTTCACTTTTGACCCGATTATGGTCAATCAAAGTTATTGGTGGTCAAAAATGGTCAATTGAATTTTTCTATTTGGGGAGAAAACGTAAAGTTGGCCTCCCAAAAACCTTTTCAGGAATAACTTTTTGGTGGTCATACGTGGTCAATAAGTTGTAAATCGAACGACTCAAAAAACACATTTTTCCATTATGCCCCCTCAGATTCAACAAATTTCTCTTTTGGTGACGAGTATTTATTAGGCTGGTAATCCGAATGAGATCACATTTTAATTGTAACTTTTTCCACCAAAGTAAAATTTAACATTTAAAAATGATATTTTTCTGGATTTTTTTTCTCATTCATTGAAAATTGCTTTTGGCTTCCGTTTTATTAATACAATTATTAAATATTTTTTTATTAATATGAAAAAAACATATGTTTTTACTGGTCAACATAAAACTATAAACAAAAAACATAATTACAAAAAAAAACTACTTATTGAAATCACTTTTTAATAATACTTGAATGTCCAATATACAAAAACGTATAACATACACAATACATTCTCGTATTTATTGTATATAATATATAGTATTATATATACTGTACTGAGCACTGTACATATTAAACTGTTAGGATCGATCCAGACATGTTTTTTTTATCAATCATAATAGAGCGCATGAAATGTAGCCGAAAATTGGTCTGCCTTTTCGTATCTATTAAATAAATTGCCATTCTAACGAGCTGTTTTAAGCAGCCTTTGCGATTCCAATGGCTAAATTGTACGGTTGCTTTATCGCTATTGATTGTTTTGAATGGGTGAGTGTAAAAAGAAAAGTACAATTGTATTTTCGACGAATGTGCTACACAACTGCCAATCTATACTGAATTTGCAATAAACTCTATTTTTGTATAGAAAAATATACATTTCAAACTTGAACACAATCACCTGTAGGAAATATATTATTTATTTGAGTTGCATTAATTACAGGACATTTAAACCAATTGTTCGTGTTCAACGTTACACAAAAACCATCATCATCATAAAAAGCATACAAAAGTGGTTATACACGAGTTCAATTACATTTTAAGAATTTTGTTTAGTAAATATCATTCGCTATTCAATTTTGTTATCTATTATGTTGTTTATGTATAGTTGAATAGGTTAAATATAGTGTGTCTAACTAAGTTTACTATATAAATATTATTGTTTCTTAATTCATATATTATATAAATAATAAAGTTGTTTGTTTTTTTTTTTTGAAAACGTTATTTTAGAAACAAATTAAACTGATAAAGATATATAGCGGAAAACAAAATAAATTTGGCGGTTTACTAAAAAAACGAGTTTTAGCAACTGATTTCCGTAGAAACGCCCTTCATGCTTTCCGAACTAAAGTGGACCAGTCCGTACTTTGTGACCAACGTCCAAACGTAGGGTATGAAGAATTCTTCGGGCGCATCCTCTTCCACATACTTAAATTTCAGGTCAGGAAATTTCTAATCAAAATATAGTAATATTAAAATAAATTTAAGGAAATAAATTTTAGAAAGTATACCCTCAGTCGATCGCTGCTCCATTGGCTGGCACCTTTCGAAATGACCTCCAACACCTCGTTTACTCCTAGCTCTCCGCGTTGATCTTGCACTCTTTGCAGTCTTGAGGAAAAGAAACCTACGACCTATAAAAATAATAATTTTTAATTTTCTTCTCATTTTAGCTATACAATTTACATACCATGTCAATGTTTTGAATTATGTCCTGGAATGCGTGATGGCTGCGAAACGTTTCAAAAACCTGTCGCTTGTAAAGCAGTGTATACACAAGATTCGGACAGTAGACCAGTTGGTGGGACAGACACGAATTCAAAATTTCCAATACCATACGGAGAACCTCTTCCAGCACGTTCAAGTCCTGTGACTACATTTAGAATACGTTCGAATGCTATGTGCGTACTGCAACTTGTATTTTGCTCTTACCATGTCATCCTCAATGGATCCCTCGCTAAGATCAAGTGTAGTGCTCGGTGATGCTACGTCTTTGTCAGCCGGTGTAGCCGGTTGTTTTAGCTGTGTGTCTAGCCTCGAGTGTTTACGGGCCAATGTCTCAAAGAGGCTAACCAAACGTTGCGCTACATATGGGTGAAGTGACCGAAACTGTCCGGACATATTAGCCAATGCTGCCAAACAGTTTGTGTGTAGATATTTGTCCCGCATCTTTAGCATATTGTATTGAATCGTTCGTATTACCACCAGAATAAGAAGACCACCTAACGATATTTCGGCAATGGATCGTTCAGTGTACCAATGGATGTTCTTTAGTATCTGTAGGCAAAAACGGTTATATTCGTATGAAATTTGGACAAAATATAAAACCTACAATCTGATGCACGCTCTTATTAAAACTATCGTCTTCGCTGAGGATTAGGAGTACTATTAGTGACATGTATATGTGATGTGATGTACTATCTGGAGCATTATATAGCGTTTGCAGAATAGGAATAACCTAAAAATAAAGTAAATAATTATCAAAAAGATAAGTAAAAAAGAAAAATGTACAGACCAGTTGTTGCAGATTCTGTTGGGCCATAACGTACTTGTAGAATCTTTGGTTTCTATGAAGTAGCAGGTACAGTAGTAGCGTAGCCTGGTCAATTGTCACGATGCGGCTGAGTGTAGTGTACAATGCGGCAAAGTCAATTTTGAATGTGGCACCATCCTTTGGGGAGTCTAAAAAAAATTGGACTGCTTTTATATATAATTTAAGAGATTTATACGTCATTTAACAAACCTTGCGAGTCCGAACAACCAAATAAACTACTTCGATACAAATTATTCTTATTGGAACAGTGATTGGTTAGAATTAAAATGAGTAGAAGACTCTGGTTGGCCAGAGGATAATGTTGTTTGAAGGCGACCGGCAAATCAGTTGCGCTTAGGAAGTCTTGGTGCGATTTACGGAACGTAAAAATTGACATCAGTGACTCTGTGTGAAAATAAAACTTAGACAATATAACAATATATGTGAAACTTGTTAATACCTGCGATGTCAAAGACAAACGAAGATCCACTTGTAATGCCAAACATTGTCTGCGGAACTTCCACCATCCGACTCACAAAGTGAAGCAAAGCACTCATCAGTGTGTTTGCATTCTGATTCTTGTATATCGTTCTAAAATAAGTTTTTTAATTGTTAATACAAGCATAGATATTATTTAATATATCTAAATACAAACCTAAACACCAGTGACTTATCAGCCGGTTGCTGATGAAACAGGTGCAAAGAAAACAGAATTATTATCAGATTAACTGCTTCCAAATGTAGATGATAAGTAAATTCCCTAAAAAACAAAGAATTTAATACATTTTATACACTGAACAATATTCATACGATAAAATACTAACTTCACTGGAATTATAACAATTAGACTGACTACAGCATCAAAGAAAGCTTCAAACTTGGACCCGTCTACGGGCACATGAATGTGAGAGCTCCTAATTTCACTGCCATCTATATCCACTATTGCATCGTCAGAAGTTGTAGTCTTTACACTTTGCGGTATGGCCTCAAAATGCTGCATGAGCTGATACTCCGAACCCGTTTCAATTATATATTTTATCAGAGTCCGGATAATAAAGAGAGCATTGAATGCCTGCCAGACAAACAGCGAACTATCTTTGTCTGATAATTCGAGCAGCTCGGCCACCTTTCCCAGAAACACTGTTATCAGTGAACCCAAATTACCAGTCATCAAGTTGTGAGTAATAAAACTCTGGCAAAGTGTCTCTAGTCGAGAGTCTAAACTCAGCTGTTCCTCGCCATTGCTGGGCAACGTGATATGATACTGTAGGAATTCATTCCAGAAAGTAGTGTCCGTAGCAGGAATATGCTCTTTACCGACAAAACGTAGCAAGAACGCATTATCTACAAGATCCTTGTGACGACTCACGTTCACTCCCATTTTGGGTAAGGTCTTTTCTTTTTTGACTAGGATAGCTGTTGACGACAAATTAGGCCTGCCGCATGACTTTTTGTTATCCTGGTCTAGCCGCTAGATAACTTGCTATTTAGTTTGTGAAATTAATAATGATTTGCCACGATACAAAATATTATATTGACGATATTGACGAAACCAGATTTGAAATGTCACTGTCAAAAAATAATTGCCACAACATAACCTCAAAGTTTACACTGAATGATGTGAGTGCCGCACGAGCACGATTGTGAAAAGTGCTCAGAGTTCTGAGCAAATTATTGTTTGAATTTTTTTTTTTAAATGATGTACTTTTGTGGAGTGTGGAAAATATTAACTCTGAATTTTATTTTTCCGTCGTTGGTAGTTAAAACATAAACCGTATTTTGGAAAGAATTTGATTTCCAAATCCCTTATAAAACTGAAACTGTTTTATTGGTATTTTTTGTGCTGATTACGAATGTGTGATAATGAAAAATGACCAAAACCTTAAACGTATTACCTTAAATGTTAAATGCACCTTTTAAATAAATTTTAAGAGTATGCGTTTGAGGGTGCAGTTCCAAAAAAAGCTAACTATTATGCAGAAAATTCATACGTGTTCAAGACATTACCCGAATTTCTACTTTTATTTACCAGAGAAAAAATTGACGGTAAATAATATTTTAGTTATCGGTAGACTTTTCCTTTTTTTAAGAGAATAATGAGGACGAGATCCGGCTGTTCTTCGGAAGAGCTTAGATCTTTTTGATTACATCTAAGCTATTACTCTCTAATACGGAAAATATCGGTCGATTCAAAAATTTAAATGGGATTCGGGCATGTAAGCAAAAAAACAATGGAACTTTTTGTTATATTTGCAAAAAATCTGAAAAATACAACATACACTTTTAGAGGATTGATGAAAATATCCTAAAACGGGATTCCTCTTTAACTGGAAGATTATTAGTTTTATTAGCTCATATTAATGTTAAAAATGATCGCACAGCGATCGAAAAAAACAAAACAAATTCAAACGAAAAAACAACAAAACAATCTCTCTTAATTGATCTAGGCGTGATGCTAAAAAATATATACATTTTTAAATTTCAAAAGAAGACATTTCAAGCTTAAACTACTGTTTTTCATTTCAATATGACCATAACATCCTTCAAACCTTCCTTACATCCTTTAAAAGCTGAATTTTTCTGCTCAGCACGTTGCGGTTTTTCAGGTGGGGTGAATTGTATTTTTTGTTTTCTTCCTCAAATAATTAAAAAAAATAAGTTTTTAATTTTTATTTAATAATTTATACATACTTAAAAACTAATCTAAATACTATTACAATAATGCGCATTTTGTCGTAAATCTTTTTTCTACCTAAAGATATTTTTTCTTCTATCATTGTCAGTCAACAAAGTTATATCATTTTATTTACACATTTTTAGCGTTTCACTAAGGCAGATAATTTCACTTTATCACTTCTAGAAAAGAAACGTCTACAAGAAAATGTGACAACAAAATTAAAAGAACATTTATGATATGAGTATTGAAGTAAGTATAGAGGTTCTGGCAAAGTAGAGATTCGATAGAATATTTGTTTTCGTTTTTCGTTTAATTTTTAAATACAATAAAATACTTATTTCTACTTGTAATACGCGGACGAAGGTGCCCTGCCTGCGGTGTACGTACTCATAGGAATACCTTGGGGCCCAGGCATATGGTTACTTGCAGTCGTAGTCTGTGTGCCACCGTACAAATCACCAAAGGGGGCGTATTCAACATCATAGTATATCCCGGACTGGTTCTTCGGTGAATTTTTGTCAAGATTAGAAATGCGTGTAAAAAAAAGTACAAACAATTAGACTTACCGTTATACTACCATTACTTCTGCTCTTGGGTCGTGGTACTTGATAGCTACGACCCAACAGATCGGTTCGGTCTTCCTCTTCGCTAGAGCTAGAGTTCTCTAGGGTCTTCATACCGTTTGATCGAGTTTGCTGTCCCAAACTGTAACTTATATAATAATTATTTAAATATATTTCTTTCGCTACATTTAATTAACACTAACCCATATCTAGGCATCGGAACTGGTGGTAATGTACCGGAATGAGGCATGGTACCCGCCATTGACATTGATCCACCTGAAATAAATGCATTTTTTTTAATTGTCCGTCGCAAATAAATATAATTATTAAAAAAAACTTACCTAATGTTCCCATGTTTGCCATTTGATTCATAACTTGAAGATTAGGATACCCAAACATAGCCGAAGACGGACGAGTAGATCCAACCGGCTCTACACCGTAATGGTTAGACTGTGCCATCACATCGGCAATTTGAGCCCAGCGCATGTGATCGTCCAATGTTAACTGATATGGTGCCTGGCTAATTCCAGGTGTCTTTATCTGGTCTACTCCGTTCATATATCCAAACACTGGACTACCCATTGCATTACGTTGTTCACGTTGCCATCTTCTACTCCACATGACCAGGCAAATAAGTGTCAACACAATGATAATGACAGCCGCCACTGAGGCTCCAATTGCCACGCCAAGTACCTCGCCGTCAATCTCACACTGTGATCCGTAATAACTTCCATCGCAGGTACACACTTGATTTCCGTTGTCATAGCTGCACGTTCCGCGATTATTACAGTACGCTTCCGGACAAGAATGACACTCACGCCCAGCTCGCTGAGGTTGATCCGACCATGGATCTCGTAGTCCATTATTGCACTCACACCTAAAACTGCCCCAAATATTTGAGCACGTTGCCTCTTCGTGACAGTCATTGAGGTCATCGGAAGTACATTCGTCCAAATCTGGAAAAAATATATAAACGTATATTATCTAGTTTTTAAAAAATATAAATTAAGATAAATACCTTGAAGATTCGATACAGATCCTGGTGGTGACTCCACATACAATACGGAGTTACCAATATTATTGTTTCGTCGATGAATAACGCCCAAAAGATGCTTCTGAATGTCGGATTTTACGTTCGGCCGAAGAGTTTCACCGTTCTCCTCTAGCTGCAGTGTAAGGTTCACAAAAACTCCGGCCGCTCCTTGGGCTGCATCACCATTATAGATTTTGTTTACATTAGCCTCCATAAACTCGTCTGAGAATGGTGTCATCGACATGGCTGAGTCGATCTGAGAAGACATAATCATTAGAATTGAAGCATAAAAGAGAATATTAAAAAACCTACAGCACGCATCGCTTCGTAGCTCAATTGGGCATAGGGCTCACTATTTCGGTCTGACAGTAACTTATCCCACACAATTTTGCGTTCATAGAACTTATCCACTCGCAGTGACAGTAGGAAGGACACTACTCGCCTGCAAGGTTCACGATGTTTGCGTCTCGCATAGCCTGAAAAAAAAAGAATTTAGAAAATAAAATATATCTAAAGATTTACTGTTACAAACCTGGTCGACAATGGCAACTGGACACACCCGTTTCGGTTTTACACTTCTCGTTTTGTGCTTGGTCACAGGTAGAATCATCACCTACAATACAGGTGTCAATGCGAACTGGTGGCTGTTGTGGTGGTCGTTGGCGGTACTGCGTGCGATGTGGTTGTTGTGCAGGTGGTTTCGGAGGAGATTCCGTTTCGACGACAGCATAGCCTGTTCCCGTAATACCAGGAGGAACCTATCAAAAAAGAACATACGTTAAAATGACAATTCACAAGATAAATAAAAACATAAAGCTTTACCACTTGTGTGGGCTGAATAGATGCACTAATCTTTTCTACTTTAGTACTAGTTATTGGTGGTGCATCAGTTGATGATCCAAAGAGATCGATATACGTCCTCTTTCCATCAATCGATACAAATCCATCATCTCCAGATGGTGACACAATTATATCTCCTCCACCATTACCTCCTCCGTATACGTCAGCACCAACTCCACTACCACCACCATACGGTTTTATCTTAATCGTTTGCTTCGAGCCACTGCCCGACGGTCCTTGAATGGCCGACAGAGTCACATCGAATATTTCACCATAACCCGGTGGAGTTACCGGTCTTGTGGGCTGTACTTGCGGACGTGGACGCTGCGGTTGTCGACCACTGCCTGGTTTAAATTCAGGGTCATCGAGTACGATACCAGGCCGTGGATGGTACGGAAAGTTTGGATCCGCTGATGATGGCGAGGAACTAGCAGTTTGCAGTGGTTGCAAGTTGGTCGTTGTAGGGGAAGGTTGCAATGGCCTCTGACTTGAACTTTTGCTTGGTTCTACGAGATCTGTCTTCTGGAGGCTCGGTGTCTTAATGCTACTGTAGCTAGATTGTGATGTTACATCTTCGACAGAAGTCTCAAGTGATACTGAGCTACTGGCCGATGGTGGTAGAGCTGTTGAGGCTAAGAACTGAGCGGTGTTCACTTCAGATGTGGAATGAATAATCGTCGTCATTGTTGGTGTGATTTGCGAAGATGGACTCGGTGTAACAGGAATAACGGGTTTCTTTTCAGACATCTTAACTTTGTCTTTCTTTTTAGAAAATTCTGCTTTTGAAATTGGCACAGGCGTTGTGCTGCTAGTCGTTGTCGATGGAATCGTTGTCGCAGATGTGGTTGTCGCCATATCGGTTGTGGTCGATTCGATGTCGTCCACGTTTTCTTCTTCTACTTCGTATGCTCCATTGTCCAGAGAATCTTCTGTAGATTCACCATCAAACACCTGTGCAGTGTTTGAATCATTCTCGGCTGTGGTCAATTGAATATCATCTTCTGGACGATACTCAGGCATCGTAGGCAGTGGTTGCTTATACGGTGGTATCGGTCTGCGGTTCCCTGTTATTGGTGGACGTGGTCGTGGTCGCTGCCACGGTGGTCGATTCTGTGATATAAATCCTGGACGATAGTTGTGCTGCATCGATGGAACGATTTGTTCGGGTAGCGGGACGCCATTGATAAATGGTCTGTCTGGACGATCAAACGGATACGGTGGCGGACGCTGGGTTGGCGTAGGTGGAACTTGTTCGAAATCGTTTGGCAATGGTTGTGCCTCAGAAATCCGAGGTGGTCCTCGATTATTAATGCGGTTCATGTATGGTCGTCTGGAGGACTGCACCTGTGTGTTCGCATGCACATTTACGTTTCCGTTAAGTAACTTTACGATGCCAGTGATAATATCCTGAATGTCTGGATTGGGATTCTGGCGTCCGTGATTAACCACCGTTGCACTCGGTAATGCCGACATAACATTCGTTGGGTTGATGGCTAGAGGGGTACCCGACGAAAGCGGTCGAGGACCCCCATTCGCTAAAAAAGAATCCGCTGTCAGTTCTTTGGCCATTCGTTCGCTTTTTGTCATTTCTGCACCGGCCACGGGCAATTGTTCTTGGTTTACGGTACTCGTCGGTTGAATAATGTTAAAGTACCGGCCGGCTGCCTCAACATCGTTGTTCTCTAATTGATCAATTACACCATTGTTGTTTCCACTGAACGATGCCTTCGAAGACAATAATTCGTTTGCCAGAATTGGTGACGCAGAGCGTTCAACTCGCTGATGACGTTGTTTGCTTTCACTTTCATCGCTTGGTACGGTATCCGCAATGGTGGTTTCTGTTGGAACTTGTAATTGTGATGACTCAGGCGGGGATATGTTAAGTGTCACTGACGTATCCAAACTTTGAATGTTACGTGGTTCGATGTCGTCTGATTTGGGGGAGATTTGCGATATGGACTCAGCAGCTGTAAATCGAAATAGTTAATAATTAGTAAATGAGTAAGAAATGTTAGATAAATGTAAAATAACTATATGAATGTAAACTAACGGTATATATTTCTTCCTTGGTTCTCATGAACCTCACACAGCATAACGACGGCGTTACGCATGTGAATAGCGCGTGTATACGATTTCGCATGAGTGAACAAAACTCTAACACACTTCAGCAAACATTACACACACACACAGCGAATAAAAAAACCTTCAATTATCTTGAGATGCGATTCCAATTAATCTAAAATAAACTCGTATGTAGACGTGCTCTGTCGAAAGTACTTGAGTTGCCTATATCCAAGTACCAACATTTACCTGTACAAAAGACTTGTAAAACAACGAACTTATTGGTTTTATATTTATGAATAGTATTATTCGCAAAATGATTTTCAAGTTCAAATAACAAGCATGTTCTGAAATCAATTCCAAAACATAAGTGGCAATTACGCTTGTCGATTGCGCAGACATTTATAATGTAAGCTAGCTGTTCATAGATACACTTGTTCTCGAATGCGTACAGAGAAAGCACATTGCGCAATGCATACATATATGAATTGTATGTACTAGACATGCACACGAGCCAGTAAATATTTCGTGTGTGTGTGAGTGTGTTTGTACGACTATGCCGGCTCGCAAAAATGCCCTCAAGCATATAATAAAGAACTGTTATGTTTCTTGATATATTCTATATACGATCGGGAAACAGAGAAATGTAGTCCGTCCAGTAAGTATATGTGAATTTAATATACGGCCATGGCGTGTGTTACTTACCCAAATTTGATTAATACTCAATTTTGGCCTTATAATTTATACTTATATAATGATGGTCTAAAATAATATATAATTAATGTAATTCAATTGATACATTTTTGTTAGTATACTCGTCGGAAATTACAATTACCTAATTTGAAGCAGAATATACTATGCCACATTCAACAATAGATAGATATATTAGTATAATACAGATCGTGTACATATGCAGAATTTAAGTCGATTTCTTTGTGGCTCTTTTATGTAAATATCAGAAGATGTACAGTTCTAACAGTACATTCTATAGTGATATTTACATATTATATACAAGTATTTATAATCTAATCACTTTGTTTCATAATTGTAACTTTGTGTAGGTATTTAGGTATTGTATTGACGTAAACAATGGGACGCTAATGAAGTATGTATGTATGTTGATTTATATACAGGAACGGCTGACGATGCAAAGCACGAATATTACGACTACATCAAAATATGAAGAAATTCTTAAATAACTTTTTTTTAAAAGGCAAGATTAATTGCCCTTCTCAAAAATCAACAAAAATTTTATAGGTATTTCCAAAGTTATAATAAGTGTTACCATGATAATTTATTGTTACCAAGAAAAAAAATGTTTTACGGTGATTAAATTTTTGTACCAATTAATTTTTGTGATTTTTTTTTCGGGTAAATTTTTGTTTTTTATCGCGCACACTTTATTGTTACACAAATATTATTATTTAATATTTTTATTATCAAAATATAAATAGCTTTTTAATTTTTATTTGCTACATAAGCAAGGCTAATTTGAAAAATAGGAAATTTGTTCAGCAAAAAAAAGACAAATTGAAATATTTTCAAAGAAACCAATTAAATTAAATTTGCTGTAATAATAATAAATACCTATCATAATAATAAAAATAGTTTTAATGTACGATAGATTGTATGGAAATAATTTTTGGGTTAAAATAAATCTGACATTTTTAAAAAAAAATGTGTCCAAAAAATAAAATTCAATTACTAAAAATATTTTTTTACCAACAAAAAAATTGTTACAAAAACAAGTTTGAATTTTTAAATATAATATTTAATATTATATTATTTTTTTGCAACAATTATTATTTATTTTAAGTAAAATTTATTTTATTGTGTTTTTTGTGACAATATTGTTTTTTTTGGTACAATTTTGTTTTTTTATCACACTTTATTGTTAGCCAATTTATTTATTTATTTATTATTTGTCAATTTTTGTGCACGACTAAAAAAAGTTTTATACTATTTTTCATGAATTTTGGCGCACTAAAGATATTACACATTTAATTTTCTTATTTACATATAAAGAATAGAATACGAATTTAATAATTTTTAATTTTTATTATTTATGCAACCAAAATCAAGCTCAAGATTCTATTTTTTTGGCAACCATCTTTAAATGAATAAGGTAGAAATATAAATTCAATTAGTTTAAGGCCTTATTGTGAGAGCTTATTAGGATATTTTCAAAATAAATACTAATATAAATAAATATACTTATTTTACATATTTCAGCCTTTTTTAGAATTAAAAAAGGACTTAACATAAGCGTTTAGTTCTTATTTTTTATCGCAAAAGAAGAAAAAACAAAAATATTTAAAAAAAAAATGTTATTAAAAACCTAAGAGCAATAATAATCTATACATATTTTTTGAAAATAGGCAGTCAAACTTGACGTATCGAGTTATAAGACCAGTTTTGAGATATTATAATTACATTTTTTTATAGTTTAAAGACGATACAATGTCGGATATTTGTTAAAATGTATTAAGTAGACACTCTTATAAGTTTTTATAGTGCTTTTATTATTTTACGAGCTATTTTATGATAAAATTATTAAAAAAATATTTGAATTTTTAAAATATATCTAGTGACGACGAAAATAACTAAAATACTGCCTCGGATTAAAGAGATATTCATTAATACAAGTCCGTACATAGAAAAACTGGTCCTTTTCGTGTCTATATATAAATGTCTATGTAAAAAACAGTGGATTCCAATTTTGTAGGTAAATACAAATGGCGCTTTCGATTGTAAAATAAAATGCAATATTTTTTAATAGGTCAACATTATTGCCTTCAATTCTAAAAAAATAATTTGCCCTTTAAGTTATTGCTTCGTATTAATCGATGGACGGACGGTGCAGAGATCTTTGTCCGGAAAAATTGCCAACTGAAACATTAAAATGTGTTTTTATGACTACTGCTTGCACTTTTTTAATAGCCTACAACAACATTGTCAACTTTAAACAAAAAAATGTATTATTTAAAATGTGTTTCATTGTCACTTGAAAAAATGCATATTTGGTTTAGGGGCAAGACTGTAATATGTTGCTTATTTACTCATTGAATCCTATATTTTCTGCCCAGAAACGAAAACGCCAAAATTTATTGTCTGTGAAAGAACAAATATAATTCTGAGCCATCAATCCGTCGATGTGGAAAGAAGTTATTATTTAAAAAAAAACTATTTCATTAAAGGCATTCTTTTGGATTTTCAAAATTTCAGCGAAATATTTGTATTTTATTGCAATAATAATTTAATTTAGGCAAAAATGTATACTAGTAATTAATGTACATGAACGCATATATAATTCCACGTTAAAATGTAGAAATTTGAAATTTATCTAGCATTTGAATTTATCTAGCATGTACGTATTTTTAGGTAATAAATTTAAATGTGATTTGTATTGCATTTGGGAAATATATAAGTTTTACCGGGAACAACCTCGACAGGAGGAGCTTCGCCAAATAAATGACAGGCCAGCCGACACTCCTCCCGCATTTTCCTTGCCTGGCTAGGGCAGCAGCGGATCGGCAAGATGCCTCTCCAAGGATTGTTCCCAATACAAAACACACAAAACTTTACATAAAAACACCGAACACTAAAACAAGCGCTGGTCTCACGCGGGACCAAGACCCGGACGTCTCAATGATATTTTTGGGGCTTGCTTTAACCGATTTAATTCATATTTTTAGGGCTTTTTTGGATGCCATATTTATTATATATTCACCAACGTAGGGGCCTAGAGGGACAACGCGTCGGATTGTGAGCGGAAATTTTAGGGTTCAAATTTAGGAAGACCAAGTGTTTAACGAATAAGGCACTTAAACTTTTTTGAGGCTTGATAGATTTTTTTTAGTTCATTAATACTTTTTTTTATGGAAAGGTATAAAAATGTCAATAAAATAAAATATTGGTTTGAAATAAAATTTCATTAGGAGATTTCATTTTATAAAACACCGTATTAAATTTATATGCATACACGGTGCTAAGGTTAAATTAGCAGGTTTATCTATACTTGCTATAAATAGTCTCATGATATGGCTATTCGTTTCTTTTGTGGGACATTAACGCCTTCAATGCAATCTATATATGGTGTATGTTATATATTTATACTCGAAAATACAAAATATATAGATGAGAATGAGTTCACTCTAGTTCGATATATAAGTTCAAATGATCAAATAAACTAATTAGTAGCTGGGTGCAATGGGAGAAAAGCACATTAGAACAATCTGACCAATCGTGGTGAACCCTGTGAATCCGAACTAGTCCTATATCCCACAGAGGGATAAAATAACCAAATATAGGTCGATAGATATATAAATGGCTACAAATTCTTCCATCAGATACAAGGAAAGTTAAAATAACCAAGATATTCCAAAATTTATAAAATCTTACTTAAAAACTAAACAACACTTTGTTTACAATTTGGCATACTAATGATAGAAACCTCTCCACCACCGGTTTGGAATGTCACCGTTAAATTCGAATGTATACACATTGGCATAAATATATTGTAATACAATAATATGTACTGTATAGACTTCAATATAAGATATACGATATTGTATATAATATAGTATATAAATATATACATATTTATATATATGGACACAACATCATAGATTACATTGAAAACAATCTTAGAAACCAGAACCTGAGAACAGATTCTATAGCAACAAGTATGCAGAGAATGTGTGCGATCGTCTTGCAATTTTCTTTTCTGCCTCGCAAATTTATGTATTCCAGTATATATAATATATATACAATATACATATGATTTGTATATTTTATATATTTTCACAAACACATAGATAAATACAATGTGCTATTTAATGATTGAAGAAGAATTTGTAGCAGAAAAGTATCTCTACAATTTATATATACATAGATA
>JAAAKO020021624.1:0-14932 GCA_010015015.2 Bolitophila cinerea | reverse complement strand
ATAAAATACACCAAATAAAGCAATTACTTAAATATATATATATATATATATATAATTTATATATACATAACTGTACATTTTCCACTTTTCTTTACGCAGCTGCTGCGAGCGTTTATATAAAATATAATCGACGTTATCTTTTATTTTCAATATCGCGAGAGCACACGCGCACAAACCGTAAAGTGTCAAGTCTCTCTCCCACAATTGATTGATTTTCGCCATCGGGTCAATTTATTCGTTATTTTTTCTTTCTTTTTTTTTGTTCTTCATGAATATCCTATATCTGAGTGTACAAGGTGTATTTTTTCCATAATTCAATCATGTGTAGGTGTCGTCGAGCACCAATGTTGTTAAAGACATATTGAGGGAGGATGTTACCCAATATTTGATCTTTTGATAAAACAAAACAAAAAATACTTAATAAAAGGGTAAAATAAAGCATGCATTGAAAATATATTGTGCGCTAAATATTATTATTAATTTTAATAATAACATTAAAAAAGATTATTGTTTTGTTACCATAAAAATAAATAAGTTTTTGTCACAAAAAAAATGTTACAACATTTGAATAAATTTGTGTTAATATGAATAAATTGTTGTTGAATTTTTATTTATGAATATGAATTTCAACATATTTTTGATTTATTTTTGTAATAATTTTGTTTTTTTTTTTGAGAACACACATATTTTTTTCTAAAATTTTTTTTTGTACAATTTTGTTTTTTTTGGTCACACTGTATTATTAGCCTTTAATAATATTTGCCAACCGAAACAAAAAATTCCATAACTTGTTTTTCTTTTAATTTTAGATATATTAAGTGAGGACGTGTGGCGTTGATTAAATTATACTGAAAGAACTAACATAACAACTTTCTTTAAAATTTGCCATTTTATAGAAAATAGAATATACTTTCATAAAAAATAAAAATTTTATGAAAATATATTTTTTGAATGGCCCTTAAAAATATTTTTTATTAAAAAAATAATATTTAAAAAAATAATAATTTTATATGAAATAAATGTTTTAAGGGTCCTTTTTATTTTTAACTTTACAGCATATTTTTTTGCTATTACCTTTGTTGTAATTATAAAGGAACAAAAAGTTTTAAAAACTAACGAACTACGGTGCTTTTTTCATCATTTTTATTTTTTGGTGTGTAGTGGTGATTTCAAGATTTAAACCAAGCTTTTGTCTAACCCAAATCCCTCTACGGTCAATTTTAATGCCTTAAAATTGGTCGCGAGTTACATTTAAAAAATATAATGAAATTCGAACCTAAGATTTTTTTTCTTAAATATTAGTCTAAATTTAAAAAAGTAACACTTTTTAAAAAATATATTTGAAAATATGGAACGAGATTTTATCCTCTCATTAAAATGATGTATTTTAGAAATTCATTGTAATTCTTTTTATTCCATCTGCAAAAATTTTTGCTCGTTATTGGTTGAACGGTAAATAACGGTAAATATTTCAAAGATTTCTAATTCAGTTATTGATGCGAATCGACTTTCAAATGATAAGATCTCTGAAAAATGATACAGAGCCATTTATTTTAAATGTATTTAAGAGTTGAAAAACAAATAAAATAATTTGTTGGTACAATTATATGTTGTTACCAAAAAAAATGTTAGAGACCTAAAATAAATTATTGTACCAAAAAAACAATTACGTTTTATGTATGCATTTTTTGTATGTATGTGCACATGTATTTGGGTATATTATTATGGCATAAAATAAATCGCTCTCCAAAAAAAATGTGCTCTTAAAAAAATAATGGGCACCTAAAATAAAATTAATGTGCTTCTAAAATAAAATAATGTGCACATTAAAATAATAGTGTTTACCAAAAAAAAACATGCTTCAAAAACATAAAAGACCAACCAGAAAGTATAATCTGACCAAATAAAAGTGCTTTTGTTTTATTATAAATATGCGCGAAGCGCAAAAAGTTAAGCTCACGCTTGCATGCGCTTGCATTTGTTTGTGTGCACACATGGTAGCTGCACATTTTTATATAATTAGAAGCACATTTTTTAAAATTTTTTGGTGAACAAAAATATTTTTTTGGTGGTACATTTTCAATAACTTGGTGGACAATATTGAATTATATGGAGTAAGCTAAATTGGATGCCTATTATTATTTATTTTGTGTCATTTTTGTATTTATGTGAGTAATATTGTCTGGATACAAAAATATTTATTATTTTGGGCACTATTTTTTGAGTAAAAATATTGTTTTTTTTGGTCTAATTTTGATTTTTTTACACATATTATTCTTAGCTTTTTTTAATAACATAATGTTATATTATAACATACTTAAGCATTATTATATATAACTTTTGTTTTTTTTGTTTTTGACAATATAATTAAAAGTCGATTACTAGCTTTGGTAAACCAATTATTTTGTTAGTTTTCAGTAATGCAAACAGCTCTTAAATTTTATCTTTTTTTTTTGTTACCAACATTTTTTATCTATTTTTAATGTTTAAATATACTTTAAACTTGCGTACCGTCCACTGCAAAAAAGTTGAGGTTCAATATCGTAATCCCAATGTGAATTTAGTTAAGCTCTTTCCTACTTCATTTTTGAAAGTTTGTGAGTTTTAAATTATTAAAATTGTTAATAGTTTACTATTATAGAAAAATCATGTTGCGGGCTGCACAAAATAATTTAGCCACCACTGATTTACACTATATTAAACTATTTAAAAATATAACAAATTTAATTTTCTGATTTTCTATAAACATACAAGCAAACAATCAAAAAACTGATTCTGATTCAGAGTAATTAATTCAATTAAATTAAAAAAATGGAAAAACTATCAAAAAAAGATAAAAAAATATTGATTGTTCATATTTATTAAAAAAGATCTATAACATATTCTTTATAATGTTGACATGCCAATGTGTGTTAAATTAGCAAAAATTAAACTGATTCTGATTCAGAATCATTAATTCAATTTGAAACATAAGAAAACAAAATCAATCTAAATATATATTTTTTTAATTAGATCTAAATGAAATGGTTATACCTTTTCAAACAAGGGGACATTGATTCCATCAATCTTTTATACTAACGCACCCAAAATAAGCTATAAAGATCTTTGTACATAGAGATATCTGAAACAATAAGGAATGGAAAAGGGATTTGAGAGAGAGATTCTGATTCAGAATAATTTATTTGACAATTAAAACAAGCAAAAAAATGTTTATATTTATCTATTCTTTTTAATGCAAAAATATAATATCTTTTTTTTACGACCTTATTTTTCACTCGTTTTAATCGTGTTTTAAATTTTTTTTCACTGGTTTTATTTGTTTTATTGGTTTTCAAATAATTTAAAAACCGACTTAAACAGCATGAAAGTAAAACATGGTTTTTGTAGGTTTAACGTACGTGTTTTAAATCGATTTCATTATTTTTACATATTTTTTACATTTATGTGGATATACTATTGAATTGGAAATACGTTTGTGTAGTTAGTGTACATTACAATGGGAATGGGGATATCTCAATAAAAGAGGTCCAGAATGTAGGCTACCTCTTGGGCCCATTGTTTTATTACCCGTAGTCTTACTAGATCTCTTGAAGAACTCTGAAATCTTACTAAGACGAAAAAGGCGGAGCAAGTCAAGGGATATTGTTTAGGAGTGGAACACTTGAAATCTGAGAATGACTATAAATTTTAATGTTCTCACAATCACTTTTTTGGAAAGCTCGCCATAAAAAGTAATTTGGCAAATAGTGAACAGACCAGATATCATGACGCTTCCCGCAAAATATATCAGATTTGTAAGTTAAAGATGCAATTACCAGTAATGAAAATCAAATCCTAAAATAGCACTGCATGGTAAGCTTGTAAATCTTTTAGGACATGGAAGAAGCTAAGCTATCTAGTCTCTTTGATCCCTATTTGGTCTTTCGCCTCTTATAATTATTCCAAAATGATCTTTCGAAAACCATAGATAACGCTGAACGGATTGAGATTAGAGCTTCCAGAGGATTTAAACTCTGTATGGAAAGTTTTTTTTATCATTATAGCGACAGCTAAATCGAAATTTAAGCCAAATTTGCGACAAATAAAGTTATTGCAATTCCTTTTCAAGAGCTTTGCGGAGTACTTCTTGCAAAAGTTATAAACCAGGTCTTAAAATAGATTGTCCAACGGTATACAAATATTGATAGGAGTCCCCCAAACATGATCTTTACAGTCAACACAGTCACGCCTGATTGAGATTTGTTCCCTTGATCATTTTAAGTGCCCACCTGGCTTGTGGCATGTTTCAAACTGAACGATAGCCATGTTAAATATCAAATTTTAAAAGATTAAACAAAGATTAAACAATAAAATATAATTTGGGTTCTATGTAATATATAAGGTGGATTTTATATTCCGATATTATTTCTTTTAAAAAAGATAATTAAAAAATGACATGAGAAAGCATGAACTTGATAAAGGGGTACCAACAAATGCATTAGCAAATTGTTTACGGCAAAGAAACCTATAATAAAATTTATGACATACATTTTTTTTGTTCAAATATTTTTAATAAAGGTAGAAAAAAAGAAGTACAACTACAAATTATAATATAAAATAGAAAGGAAATATGTTTCTTCTAATTATGGAGTGGTTTTAGTTTAAAAAAGAGAAATATTACCAGAGTCAATTGCATACGAGATTGGATATAGCACGTTTGAAATAATATCCAATATCATCCTACCTCAAACAGCAAAACGAAAATTTAATAAAACTACTTCATTTTGGAGGGAAAATTCAACTGATGTCATTCAGTATTGATGCATAGAGTGTATCTCATATATCACTCTTTTTCTATCTCCCTCTCTCACTATTTTTCTCTGACTCAGTCATGATTAGTCACGGAAATGTCTATCGAATCCAGACCCTTAACTCCATCATTCTTGTTAAAACACAATTATTGTATTTTTCTTATTTTTTTATTATACAAATTAAAAGAACAAAAAATCAAGTATAATATTAAAATATAGATATTATAAATAATAACTCTGCTATTTATTTCCAAAAGTGTTCGCTCCCAAATCCTATACATCGCTGGCCGAATGGGACGCCACGCTGAACAACCAGCTGCAAACTATTAACCAGTACACGGCCTATTTTGCATGGGAACTTAGGTTTGACTTCTAATAACTGCGAATTCAAAATCTCAATTCTATACACTTGCTCTCTGCGTCAGTACAGCATCAATCCCACTGCAGAACTATCTAGCCAATCTGTACACTTCAACAAACTCAAATCCAACTGGATCAATGCCCGCTGCTCAGAAATCAATGACTTTCCACCGGACGTTCTGAATTCAACACAACACCGTATGGTGTACACCCTGTGCCGAGGACCACGTTTCACCGGTGTCCAAGCCGAGCAGCTGTCCAATGTACTGTATCGCATGCAAACCGAGTTCACGGGCACCCAACTCTGTGTTCCCGTGCACTTTGATGTGTGCCTAAATCTGGATCGAATCTGGGAGTTTACGTACGTGCGACATGCGAGCGGTGCCACTGAGCTGCTCGATCTTAGCGGACTCGAGGTTGCCCGAAAAAGTCGTAAAAGCAAACTTCGGTATTACACTGGAAACGGCACGGTCGATCCGTACTACTTTGTGGACGGCCACGGTGGCGAGAGACAAGCGGATGTGGATGAAAAGAACATCGAACTACAGATCCGTATGGGACCGTTATTGTGCATGGACAGTGAGCCAGAACTGGACGATCTTATGAAAGGTGATTTTGCACCGTTGCGTCGTAGCGACTGTGCTCTACGATTTAATGAAGTGTTTCGTTGGGCCTGGGAGGGCTGGCGCCTTGCTGTGGGTCCACGAATTGGAGCGCTTTACCCGACTGCGGTGAAAATGATGAATGTGGGTGCCAGAAATAATGGTGAGCCATTTACGAATAGTCTGTATTTATAAACAATATGTTCAAGGGTTCCACTTTCGTGTAGATTACCATGACATCGGAGAGGTGTGGAAGGAAGAGGTCGAGGTTCCACGGCTGCTAGAAACCTCTGCGAGTCTCCTGAAAGACATTAAACCGTTCTATGAATTGCTGCATGGTGTTCTGCGGAATGTTCTGTGGCCAAGAGTGCAGCCGTTTGAAAAATTCTCGAAGCAAGGAAGTATCCCGGCTCATTTACTTGGTATATATACATATAATGTTGCTTCTTAAAATCCTTTTAAATTTTATTATCTTCATAGGAAGCATGTGGGCACAGAACTGGCAACTATACCATGACCTCATCGTGCCCTTTCCCGAAGTCGACCTGAATGCAAATCTGATGCGCACAAACTGGAGCAGTGAGGACATTGTGAAGCGTGCAGACGATTTCTACTCATCGCTAAGCCTGCCCTCTATGACCAAGTTGTTTTGGCAGAGGTCGAACTTCGTAAAGGATGACAATAAGGAAAGTGGGACGTGTCACGGAACGGCGGCCAATATGTATGTGCCAGGAGATTACAGGTATGGAAGTTTGGGTATATATAGTATAATGTCGATGAAGGATGATGTTCACTTTAGTGCCGCCACCCATAAAAAACTTACCCTTATTGCTAAATAAAAAATTCACAAATCTCTCTTGAGGGATTGGAGTGGTTAAAAGTAAAATAATCCACTTTTAAATGATTTTTGAGGGATCGTGATTAGGTGCGGGGGGGATTATTTCAAAAGCGGAAACTTATAGAATAGTCTCGTTACATTAATGAAGCCGTCGTTTCGAAAGCTTCGACTCCTTTTAATTTACCAGTTTTTGATTGTTATATAAACCTTTTTCTTGGATTTTTTTTTATTTTTGAAATAAAACAAAAGTAAGCGCATTTAGAATTATGCTTATACTTCCCAAAAATAGCAAAATATTATAAATTTCACTCATTTGAACAAATAACCCACCTCCTTAGTGCGGATTTCTTTGAGAAAAATTATTTAAAATAAATGTACATCTACATTCCCTAATTTTTTTTTTTGGGAGGGACACAAAAGTGAAAATTTGCCGTCGATTATTTCAAAACTTTTTCTAAAAATACATAAATCATAATTGATAATTGATTGATGATGATTTAAGGTTAGAACTGTTCATCAATTCCATCCAAACATCATCAACATAAAAATCAATAAATCAATATCAAAATCAAAGTATCAATCAATATCAATCAATTATCCATTCCCTCATTAGTATTCATCATAAATGAATAATATAATAGATCGTTTTATTATTTTCATCAATATCCATAAATCAATAGAACCATAACAAATATATTAATTGATAATTGATGATTGATAGATTTTAATGGATAAATGTTTAATACTGAATTGGTTCAATCATACTTTTACTTGTGATCATCATCAATCATTAAAAAAATCATTTAAATCATTTAAGTTTTATCACCAGATCGATAAAAAACATATTTTGCAGAATGATCGTGTGCGCAGAACGAACTTTCGAGGATTTATACGTGATCGTGCATGAAATGGGTCACATTCAGTACTTCATGGCTTTCGAAGAGCAACCCACAATATTTCAGGTATCTACTTCCGACGCGCGCCTTCAAAATACACTTTTCTTTCTTCTATATAAATCAAGATTCCCACCAGGACGCAAACAGTGCTCTGCAAGAGAGCATCGGTGATGCAATTCACATGGGTTTTATGACACCGCAGCACCTGAACCGATTAGGTTTGCTGCCCGACAAGTATCTGTTCGCCGAGAATCTCACAAACTTTGAGCAGGCCTATCTCAAAATGACACACCTACAGCGTCCGGACTCAGTAAGTGATGAGTTCATTCAGTTTCCAAGTGAGAGCGAAAGCAAACAGCAACAACAGCAACGGGAACGGGAAGACGCCAGCAGTAGTGCTACGGATAACGAGTACTCGTTGCCACTAGAATCAACTTTGCTGAAAAGCACAATCCTCGACAACTGGTTGCCAACGGTTCTGGGAAAACCTTACCCACGCGTGTCCGAACGCAACGAACGCATGCAAAACTTCCAAGCGTTCAAGGCTCGCCACGATCACACCATGAATGCGTTCGATCTGTCGCTATTGCTGCGCATGGCTTTGGCCAAGATTCCACAGATTCCGTTCGAGTACATTGTCGATGTGTTCAGGTGGGATTTGTTCAGTGGCAAAGTTGCATTTGCGGATGCAAACAAACACTTCTGGGAGCTGGCACTGAATGCACAGGGTATACATCCGCCAGACTGGCAAGATCGTCAGCGTCTATTCGATTTGGGCGCAAAGTTTCATGTGGCCGATAACACACCGTTTGTAAGATACTTTTTAGCGAGTTTCCTGCAAGCACAGATATTTCGTGGTCTGTGTGAGGTCACGGTGTTTGGGCATGTCAATCCGAAGGAAGCGCTACCGATGCCGTTGCACCGGTGCGATATCTATGGTTCGAAACGGGCTGGAAAGCTGTTGAAGTAAGACGAGCCATCTGCTGGCACCTAGATCAAGTATTAATACCATTTTATTTTGTATTTAGGAAGGCACTACGTTTGGGATCATCACAGCCCTGGACTGAAGTACTGTTCATTCTAACCGGGAGCCGGCAGATTAAAGCGGATGCACTGTTACAGTACTACGAACCGTTGATCGTGTGGCTTGAGAAACTGGCCATTGAGTTTGAAATACCAGTGGGGTGGTGATTCTATACTGCAAGAACTTTCCATACACTTATTTTATATTAAATGCAAAAAAACGATAAGTTTATTGTTTGTTTTTGATTTTATATATATTATATTGTGTATTTACTAAATATGTGACCTGTAAAAATTTACACTACATCATATTATGTATATATTAAACATTTTTGACAATTGTCTACTAAAATAAATAATAATTATGTGTAACAATAATTTTCCTATACTAACTGACGCGCACACTCTTGCACACACTCACACAAGAATTATACATAAAATAACATAACCAATAAATACAGCCGTTAGCGCAGACGTGCGTGTAAAAGCGTGTGACTAGCTTAAAAATAATATCGAAACGAAACTGAAATTCAATGAACTTAAACCAGTGAGTGGAACGAATAGTCATCAATTTGTGCGTATACGTGTATCGCAACAACAACATCAACAAACAAAAAACAAAAATTTTAAATAAAAGCAGCAGTTTGTCAGATTTTGGTTGGGATCGTAAATTTATCCCCGTGGTATGATTTTTTTTTAGTATTAGGTATACTTAAAAAATGTTTTGGCACAGTATTAAGTTAAAATAAAAAAAATAAAAAAACAAAAAATGCAACATTTGCTCGGGTTTAAAATGGAAACCTAATCAGCAGTAAATATTGAGTAGAATTCTTGAATTGAGCTTTCCCATGTGACACGTGTTCTGATCGCATAAGTCAACAGTTTCTTTGTGTATAGTCAAGGACCATATGATTTGAAATATTCTTTAGGTCATTTATGCTTTTATCGGTGTACGGGTTTGTTCCTCTTCGAAAGCGGCATCCTCATCGTCGTCCTCTTCGCTTGAGGAGATTAGAAGTTCCTCGCATGGCAGCTTTTTTTGAACAGGATCCAAATTGATCAGTGACAGGGTCATTTTACTGCTCAACACCACCTAGATGAAAAAACATTAAATTTAAATTCATAATTTGAAAAGAAAAACCGTTACCGCTGGTTCATCATCGTCGCCATCGAAGTCATCGTCAAAGATCTGCTCGGATCGTGTTTCTGAGTCGGTCACCAGAATTTGCGAGTCATGCGGTAGAGAACCTTCCAGGAAAATGGACTGTGGCTCTGGTTGTGGCTCGTCTTCGTGGGACTAAATTGATAATAACAGAACTATTTATTTGATGCTACAGTCATTTCATTATATACTTACATTTGGCATTGGCGTCGTTGGGCGACTCCATTTCTGGCCACCTTCACAGCTTGATGTCATCTCCATTCCAAGTACCTAAAGATTAGATTACCAATAAGATATTTTTTTTGAATTCATGTTTGAAGGACTGTGACCGTTTTGCAGGTAAATATGTGTAGGGTTGCCATATTTACCAAAATGCTTCGCCAATAACTGAAACCCTTTTTTTTGATTTAGGTTTAGAGGCAGTAGAATGGGGATAGATAGCAATCCTTTAAAACTTTCCCCGCAAAAATCATTTAGAAAAACATGTCCTGTTGCGTTATCGATACATAAAAAATAATATTCCCACAGGATTTTATGTAAATATACATAAATAAATCGCTTTACAAAAAAAAATAAGTGGTTGACGAAACTGAATTTTATGGTGTAATATTTGTTAATATAACTTTTTTGTTATTACAAGAACAGGAAATTGATTATAAGTAGTTAGCAAACGATGCGATCTAATGCCTGTTTTAGTTTCGAAAGAGCCACCCGACTACTCTTTGACCCCTAATTAGTTTGACTCACTTCCCCGGCTAAACCACATTTTATGTGCGGTGACGTTGAAAAACAAGTTGTACCCAATATTGATGTAAATGAGCCCCTGAGTACGAATCAGCCTTTAGATCGCGTCGTTCATAAACCTTCAGCTCCCCATTTGGGGAGGGGGGAGGTGGTTAAAGATTGTCTAAATTTTTTTGTTTTAAGGTTAAAAATGCTTTAAATAAAAAATAACTGCATATTTTTTTTGTACGATTCTCCTTTACTGACTGTCTTATGCTTTTAGAGCATATCAACATTATTATGTTTATTGCTTTTTGTTGTTTTAGTAAAAAACGCGCGCCTAAAGAAATTAATATACCAGAGAATGGTAAGAAAGAAGCAGATTGCTTCGAGTAGATTTGCTTCGCAAAAAAACAAGCAAAATAATACCAAAAAACAAGCAAAAGACTAGTAAAAATCTTGAATTTCATTAAAAGTTTTGATATAGTAGCTCAAAATGCTCAAAATGCAAAACCTATGTTCACAAGACAATACAAATACCAAATTCCCAAAACTGACAGTTCGTTAACAAAATGGTCACAATCTTTTATCGTAAGTACCCACAACCCGAACCATACATACCTTAACCGATCGGTCATTGCTCAGATCTCGTTCCTTTTTATGCTCTGCCTTCTTTACTGTGCCATTCTCCAATTTTCGTTCTGCTATCTTGACGTCTCCATTATTGACAATCGTGCCGCTGTTCGTTTGTTCATGTTCCTTTTTCTCGGCATGTCCATTGGAAATACTGTTGCTGCTGCCATTTTTTGTTTCGGTTGATTCCTGGAGATTCGAAAGTTTGGTTAGTCGTTAGTTACTTTGATACAGCGGCGCGCGGAATGGATGTTATTTGGGGGAAAGAAAATTTAGTGCCGGAAAATTAAAATTCTATATTCTCTAAATTATATTATTATTTCTAAGTTCTATAAATTTTGCGGAAGACGGACAGAGGAAAATCAAAAACAGAAAACCAGGATCCACGTCAAAGGGATGAGTTTTTCTTCATTCCATTCGAATCGGAAAAAACCTATATATTTACAAATGAATTCGCACGCACACACAATTATCGTATATTTTTGTTAGTGTTACCAGTTTCGCTAACCTTGCTTAAGCCCATTGAATTATCTCGTTTCGTTAATTGCTCGTCGGCAGCGTCGATTAATCCCTGAATCGCCGTGACGACTGCGAAAAGTTGTCGGTCAAAAAAATAGTTTAAATAAATACAATCAAAATCATAAAATAAAAGTACAGAGAAAAAAACGTTGACCATCATCAAAATGATCAAGCGCGGATTGGACAAACGCCTTTCATTTTGTTGCGGTTGGGAAAGATAAAATATGTCCTATTTTCATGGTTTTACTATATAACACGGTATAAAAGGACACGGCTTTCGCGATAATCACTGCAGGAGATGTGGGAGCTAAAATCATGCCATATAAAACGATTGTTTCGGCAGAGGAGGCAGCACAAATAGTGTCTCCGAATAGAGGAGTGTTGCCACAGTTGTTGACACAAGCAAAACTTCTAAAAATGCATTTTGTTAGTAGTTTTCAGCCCAAAAAAACAAAGCCTCAAAGATTAACTCATTAAATGCGTCGCGTCGTAGCAAAGAATACAAACGATGAATGGCGTTCATATGTAAGCTCTAATTGATATTATCTAATACTACATAACCTACAAATTAATAGTGCATAATGCAAGAGAGTGTATGTGTGCGTGTGTCTCACCTGAGCGCTGGGCACAGTGCCCATTGCTGCAATAATCTTGTTCATGTTTGCCTCGGTCTCTTGCAGTTTCTTTTTCAACAAGCAGATCTCCTCCAGATCGGCAATCTTGCGCTCGAGCTCCCAATCTGGAGTGTGAGTGTGATTGTGCGGCGTCGTTGCCATTACGTTGCCGTAACCTAAAATGTGTAAACAAAAAAACGAACATGCAGCCACGTGACAACGAATGATATGTTTGTGTGTGTATGTGTGATTGTGTCTCTTTAACTTTATATTAAAGTGTGTAAAACTATATAAATACTTAGAGATTCTTTACTTGTTTTTTTCTGACAACAAACGTATGTATAAAAGCATATTATCAGTATAAGCTTTTACAACACCTTGATAACAAAGTTAAAACTAGCTAAATATTTATTGTTATTATTTTGGTTAGTTTATACTTTTTTTTAAGTTAGTCTCAACAACGACAAATGTACTTTCAATTTTCTACGATAAAAAAGAAGAAAAAACATAAAACATATAACTCAATAGAGATTTGCAACGCACAGAATTTGGAAGCACACGCATTTGAATGAGGTTTACCGGCAATGCGACCGTTGAAAGACTTAAATGTGTTACCACATTTACAAGTTTGGTTTTCAGTGTTTATTTTTTTAATTTTGCTAACGAAGAAATAACAGAAGAAAGTGCTCGATAACAAAACAGAAGAAAAGAAAACGAGGACAGGACATATTTTATCTTAACCGCGGATCAATTTTGAACAATGAAAATTATATATTTTGTTTATAACGAAAAGAAAAATCTTACTTGTATCGTGTTCTCGCCAACCTGACCGCGTATAGGTAGTATGTTTATGTTGTGTTATTTGTTGTTGTTGTAGGTATTTATAAAGTATATTTAGAGTGATGAATTTTCTTTTAAATTATATAAAATTTGTAAATTATGCTTACCCATATTGGAAGAGACAGAGTTTTCCTGACCAAAGACCTTGCTGGCGAATGCCGGATTAGGACGAAGAATTGGGTCCACGTAGCCGGGCGTCTCCTCTGTGGCAGGGCGCTTCATCACCAACTGAGGATACCAGAATAAACAATCAATATATGTAACATTTTAAACAGGTTATCACATATACCTTCATGACTGTGTAAACAAAGAAGGCTACAATTGCGAAGGTGTACAATGGCATCAGGTAACCCATACTGCCTGCCTTGGTCGGTGCCTGGTGAGCTGCTCCAGCACCCATTGGTGGTCGTACGCCGGGAATTGGTCCAGGCTAAAGAGAAATAAATCAATGAATGTCTCTTTCTGTGTCTCTATATCTACGTGGCATTGACACACTGTACTAAATGATCGGGTTTTGTTTGCTTTTAACGCTCGAGCTGATGAAAATCACGATCATCGCTCGCGTCATTCGCGACCCACATCAATATACGAAAATTACTATATAACAAAAAATAGTGGCGTTTTGGTTGCGCCATTTCGAGTTTATGACATAAACACAAATATTGAACAAAACGGAAAACATCTGGACGTCTGCTAGCGATGAAAGAGAGCGGCCACCGGCCAACACACATCAGAGACGCGCGGTATTTCCCGAGAGCGGGCATTTAAAGTAAACAATGCAAATCTCTGTTTTCTGCGAAGTTAGGCTAATTTCCGAGATAGATTTTCATATAAGAGTTGCAACCACCTCCACATGTTTATTCAATGAGATGTTGTGATTTTTGTTTGATGCAACGGTTGTAAAATAAAAGTTGAATGTAACATTTGACTGAAAAAGTCGAAAAAGAACTAAAACCGTAACGACTTTAAGAAGTTCTGTATTTTTATTTATCAGTCTGATTGAAGAGTTTTTTACTATATAGTTTAACTGATGCATATACTACATAGATATAGTATGTAAAACTATAGTGTTTTTAAATCTTAAAACTTAAGCGTTTTTTACTAGTAAAAGAGAAGCGTTTTTTTTACTAGTAAAAAAGAAGCGTTTTTTACTAGTAAAAGATAAGCGTTTTTTTTACTAACAAAAGAAAAGCGTTGGATAAGCGTAATACGCGTAATAAGCGTTGGATAAGCGTAATGGATTGCTTATTTTTTACTTGTTCTTTAGAAGTATTATGCTTTATTTTTGCGAAGCGAAAAAAGGAAAATAGTTTGAAAAAACAAGTAAAAGATTAGCAAAATAAAAATCCTGAGAGTAATGCACAGGCGGACTGTGACTTGTTGTGCTTTTTCGTGGCGTTAAGTCTCTTGAGAATAAGTCACAGTCAGCCTGTGCATTACTCTCACAATTTTTCCTAGCGTTAATTCACTTGAGAATAAGTCACAGTCTGCCTGTGCATTACTCTCATGATTTTTAGTGGCGTTAAGTCTCTTGAAAATAAGTCACAAGCCAATTGTGACATATCGCCACAATTATGTTTTTGTGCCGTTAAGTCTCTTGAGAATAATGCCCAGCGCCTAAAAACACGCACTAATCTTGTGTGAACCAAAATATTTTTGAATACAAATAATAAAATATCCTTCAATACACTTTTATCATCGGTCATCGACAAAACAAATTGTTTTAAAGGAACTCTAAGAAACTATAATAGGAAATTATAAATGTTTTTTCATTAAAAACTGCATCTTTAGGTTTTACCAGTTTACTACATACCTTCAAAGTTCCAAAAGAACGTTAAAAGATGGTTAAATATACAATAACAGGTCGGCTGAAAAGTTCGTATCGTTTCTATGAGAGGGCGCCACTAGTACAAAATCCATTTTGTTTTCATA
>JAAAKO020021613.1:0-14933 GCA_010015015.2 Bolitophila cinerea | reverse complement strand
ATTTTTATTTTGTTATTATTTTATTATTTTTATTTCTTTAAGCGGCATATTACCATCATAAATAAATGATTTTTCATTTATATTTTTTTTTTAATGAACTTTTTCCATAATAAATATTACAGACTGTCTACCTTATTTTAACTTATGATTATATAATTGTTTGAATATTAAAAATATATTTAAAAAAATGATATACTTTATTCGAAAAATGATCGATGGAGTTTATAAATTATAAAAAAGAGTTTATAAATTATAAAAAACGGCTGATTTCAGTGTATTCAATATATATTTTTTATCAATTAAAATCTTATATGCATCTATATATCATGTCAATTTTCAATGTCCAATAAGGAGATAAATTAATTATTATTATTAATTTGGATTATTTGTAGTATACAATTTATATATTATTGAAGATGTATATTGTATACATAAGATATCGTGAATTACTATACAAGACATATACATAGAATTTTGTCAGTGTTATAATATACAGTAGACCAATGGCAAGGTGAGGTATAATATAATAATTATTTGAATATACGTAATGCAATAACTGATTTGTTCTTGCTGATTAAGTGATTTTCTGATTATTTATAAAACCAACTGATTTCATTAACCTTTACTTATTTTGCTGATGATTGTGATTGTCATTTGTCATGCTTAATCCATTAAATAATATTTGGAATTTCTTTGAGTATTTTATCTAAATCAAACACATCATATTTAGATTTTTTTAGAAATACATTTTTTATTTTAGTTGAATCTACAATGAATTTATAATAATATTGGTACAATATGTAAAAATTGGTAATATTTAAATAATAATTTGTTATTAACGGTTATTCAATATATAATTTTAAATAAATTAAGAATATAATTGTGTCTTTTACAAACATACCGGTGCCAATAATACATACAGTATTAACAACGTTTTTAGCTTAAATCTTAAAGAAAAAACATTTTACTTTTCATCTTAGAATTAGCCAAGGAATACGCCTGTAAAGTTTTTCTGGCGTATAAAACTCTAGAAATTATGGTAATGTATTGTATGTTTTTAAGCAGACATATTCTTTTCTTTTAATTTTCTTTAATTTACTTTTTAAAAAAAGTAAAAACAACAAATTACATTATGTCAGTGTGGGATTCACAGAAAAATCGGTTTACACATGAGATTTAATTATATTTATGTGTCAATTAATTAGTTATTCATGACTGTTGTAGCCTTGTCGTTATAAAATCATGACTGTTGTATCCTTTTCGTTGGGGCTACACAATATGCTTAATAATATTAGCATGATGAAAACACGCGTATGATTTTTAGAAGAACACGATTCGAACGACAAAATGATTTAAAATGATGAACTTCTTGCTGTCATGGAAGTAATATACGAAACAACTCCTAATCAAACTAAAAACCAAACCACAAGTCTCTGTTTCCGGATTAATCAATTTAATAATTATACTAAAAACGATGAAGAAATAATGATATTTGTATTTATGTGAAACATTTAAAAGGAGGAGTCCTTTGAAGATGAACTATTCTCGTTCATGTCGATCCAACCATAGCTTTGCTTTTTGCCATACCTTTCCTTACTTTTGGGTTGGTAGTATGGCTTGTTTGGTACAAATTGATCAGACTGCGAGGCGATTTCATTTAACCATATTGCCATATTGAGTTGCCTTCACATCCTTGAGGATACGCTGTTGTTTTCCCCTGAATTTCAGTCTCTTGTCTTGCTGGCCACATCAATTCCTAGATTCGGCATTTGTTTAGCCATTTCGGTAGCCTTGCATTTCTGCATTTCTATTATACATGTTTTCAGCATATTACTTTGATATATTAGGCAACTACTCCACAGTTTACTTGGGATGCGCAAGTCATAATCTTCATCGAATATTTGGAGAAAGGAAGGATGATAACTTGCTGTATTATTGTGCTTTGTTGGACAAATTAGACTAAAAAATTCAATATTCTCCATATCTAGGTCCTGCGACTTGTTTTTTATTCCAAACCTGAAGAAATGGCTCAGAGGAAAAAGATTCGCCTCAAATGAGGAGGTCATCGCTGAAACAAACTCCTATTTTAAAGAGTTCGACAAATCTTATTATTTGGGCGGCTTGCAAAAGTTGGCAAATCGTTAAGATAGGTGTATCGAGCTAAATTGTTACTATGTTGATATAAATCCATTCAAAATATTGGGTTTTTCTATGTTTATTTAAGGACTTATTGACTTGCCCTCGTATATCACATAACATGAAAATATTATGAACGAAAGTGAGAGCGATGACAGTTGTAGTCTCGAGTTAACGATTTAAAGTCCACTTTCACCGCTTTAATATTTAGAGCCGGTTTTAGCGATAAGCTGGTACACATTTCTCACTAAGTTGGACTTAAGTGCTAATCGGACAGTTTAGTTAAACTCAAGCTAAAGCCCATCATGGCTTTTTGCGAACACAAACCGCCTAATTCTAATCACAAATTCAGCAGTTCCACCAAATCAACAAAAAAAGGTTTTTACATCTGTTTTTATTTTATCTAGCTCAGAATCAGCCCCACTGTGTTAATTTTTGCGGAATGACTTAAAGAACTCTTTCAGGAGTGACATTTCTTTAGCGATTGAAACTGTCAATATTGAAACTTTCAATCAATTTCTTGTAAAAGTGATTCCGTATTTAAAAGCTATTGAAAGTTTATAATAGTAATTGAAAAATGCTATGCTGTAATGCATTAAAGTTTTGCTTTCAATTGTCAAACTTTCGCCTATTGAAAATTATAGTTAAAATCAGAAATTAGTAGGTGATAAAATTAAAATGAAATATTATTATTTATTATTATTTCCGAATTAACGAATTAACACACATTCTTGTTGTTCGATTAGAATTAGCAAATAATGAATTTTCGATTTATTTTTATTCAGTTAGTTTCAATAAATCCAAATCGATTTCCATTGCTTACTCACTCTAGTTCAATTGACTGGACTATTAATAAATTACTATTTTTAAAATAACATAAACTATACAAATTATGCCGCAAAATAAAACCTAAGTTGAGTAATAACAGGGATTAAGGTGGGGTTAATTTTAAAGAAAGCAAACTATAGAGAAAATGTGAACTTGTAACTACTATATCCCTAAAAGAATGATTTTAAGTCAAGTTTTGCCGTGATTCGGCCAATTGTGACAATTTTAGTAACACCTGACAAACATATATAGGCAATCAAAAAATTCTATATGTTTTAAGTCAATTTATTATCAGTTATCACTAGAGCAATCAAAAATGAGCTCTATAAATTGATTTAAGCCTTTAAAATTAGCTCTAAAAATACATTATAAACACACAATGTATACCCAAAAAAAGCTTAAATCTTAAAAAATATTATTCAAAATTTATCTAAAAATATGTAGTTTGTATATTTGTTAATAGTTTATTTTTTGCCTTTTTTGTTTTACAGATTTAGCTTCTTTCTGCTTGTTTTTAGATAAAAAATATTATAATATGCACAAAACAAGCATTTGTACTAAAATAAGCAAAAAAATTCAAATTAAGTTAAAATAAGCATTTATATTAAAATAAGCTAAAAAATATCCCTACAAATAGGTTTTAAATAGATTGACGATTCGGTTGCCATAGTAAGCTTCTTTTTGGTTGCCCTAGTTATCACTATCAGGCATTTTGCGCAAAAAAGTTTAAAGCTCTAAGCTAGTGCTAATAATTAAACAATACGAAACGTGACCCAAAAAATATTATTTGGTGTTATAGCAAAACTTCATGGATTTTCGGTAACCTCTACCGTATAAAAATAAAAATCCCCATACATTAAAAATATTACATTTATTTTGTAAATATATTTTTCTTATACGAGTATATTAGAATGTTGAATTAAATATAATGTTATAGCTATGCAATAGGCATCTACCTATAATATATATATCGTAAATGTTCGAGAATTGCTTAAAGGTTGCGTGTGAGCTGTTCTTTGTGCTCATCACACAGAACCAAACCACAATACAACGGCATTAACAACAACAACAAACACAAAACAAAAAAAATCCGCGCACGATGTAATCAATTTTGCGCAGCACGCTCCAAAAATAAGTACGATGAGCATCTCCGAAATTCGTGTATATGTCCAATTGAAATAATTTATCATTTTCATGCTCAGACTTTTGTCGAAAATCTATTCACATAGATAATGCGTATTTATGTAATTATTTAATACGGAATGGGAATATATATTATATACATTATACAGAGTGTCCTAGTATATGATACAGGGCCGCTTAAAGGTTGACCCAATACTACTGCTTCTTACTTCAACAGCCACATAAGTAGAAAAAATTAACGAAAGGAGAGAATTGGCTTGATCTCTATACTTTACCATCTTTAGAGATTGTAATAAACTTTATAACTGTTTTTAATATGACTATCAATATATTTAAAATATATGCACGAGGGTGCCACAACGAAGAATTGTCTAAAAATAATGTTTCTGATTTTAAAATAAAAAATAATACCCTCAAAACACTTTTAATAATACTGAAGTATTTTTACAGAGAATCGTCATTACTCCGTTGTTAAAGTGGATAATTTAAAAACAACTTTTTTTTAGTTAAAAGGATGTCTTAGGATTGAAATTATTTTATGTTTGATAAGCAGTGCCATATTCCAATCTTTATGTGAAAAATACAAACTAAGCTTCGTGAATCTTAATGTGTTCCTCTATAAAACACTATAGTTTGCTTCTATTTAATAATTTTTGTTTTTCGGTATTATATTAAAAATACATAGAAAAACATCAAAAATTATATTTTAAAATTAGGAAATAGCAAGAGAAGGGCCATAAACAGGATGTTCCAACTATGGCAAATTACCTGCATTTAAGTTTAGTTAATTGTTTAAATTGTACTTTGGAAACCTAACTAACCTTTGGCGGGCGAAACATTTTTACGGGTGTAGTCGTTCTTTATATCAGTTCTTTAGTAAGAATTCTATATTTGTTCTTATGATTTTTTTCTGGCTTTTAATTGAATATTTGCATTATCCTTGTAGGTATATAACAAGAAAAGTGGCAATGATTCTGATTAGTTTTGGATGGTTTCTGGGAGTTACGATTGGAGCGGTGCCGATGTTTTGGAATAATTGGAGTACGGCAAAGGAATGTGAGTTCGGAGAGGTTTTGGCACCGTGGTACATGGCTGGCATTATAATTCCAGTCTTTTCAATGATTTGGATCTGTATGCTTATATTGTACGTTCGAATTTGGCGTGAAGCCGCAAGGCATCTGAAACAGTTAAGGATGTCTACAAGTGGCCTACACGAACCGGGCTCAGATTGGAAATCGGTGCAAGTACGTATACACTTATTTAGGGATGCAACAAATAAATTCTTTATACATTAATTTTTATTTTATCTGCTCGATATTTGATTTTTATATTTAAAATGTAGAAAAACTATTTTAGTGGTGGGCATTTTTGATACAGTATTGATATAAATATAAAAAAAAACATACAATACATATTGACACACCTCTTAGTCATTACGGTAAAATCTATATATCTAATAAAAATATAATATTCAATATAAAACAAATAATTCAATACCATCATACTATTGTATATAGACAGTATAAATAGCATATATTTATACTGTCCCGTTTTGTGTTGTTTGTTTTCAATATTGTTTTGTATCGTTTCTTTTTAGGTGGTGCTCGTTGTGCTAGGATGTTTCTCGATTTGCTGGATGCCCTATCTAATTGTGGCATTTTCCCTAATTTTTAAATTCTTGGATGAAAGTTCACCGACACTATACAAGGCTGCATTCTCTATGGCTATTGCCAACTCTGGAATGAATCCAATTATTTACGCATGGAAAAACAAAAATTTTCGATTGGCTTTTAAATTACTACTTCGTTGCCAAAATCCGAATCAAAACGACACAACACAACGTCTGGCCCGATCGAGGACATCGCTCCCAGAAAAACCATCAAATATAACGCAAACATCCAATCAAACATAATAGATTGTATTAAACTTTGTACCATGAATAAAATAAAATATTGTAAAGTAAGTAATTCAAAAAAGCTTACCTGTATTCCCGTTACACCAAGAGCTTCTTCCAGATTAGGTGTCATCCTGAACGGAACTTTCTCAGGGACACGTAACGTTTTTCCTTTCTCGAAGCATACATTGTAATCGATATGCACTACCTCACCGGTCGATAACTCAATCAGCACATTATCCAGATGACGGTCACCCAATCCAATAACGTAGCCAATAACACTCATAACAGCTGTTGACTGCGCATAGTTTCGAACCACCTGTCGCCATGCTGTGGCATCGTTACTAAAACACCATAGTTCCTTTGACAACATATCACGTGGTGTTTCTGCTGATAACTCTTTCAATACTTGTTTCAAAACCGACAATGGCCACATCTTTCGGTTGTCCGTTGTTTTGAGATTGTGTTCGGCCAGCAGAGGTGCCAACTTATTTAAAAACATTTCCGAGGGTCGCGTTGACGTCACTACTTTGTCCTTTTTACCCGCAACCGTATCACGTTGCTGCCATTTCTTGTACAAAGCAAATATTGGTGTAACACCATCCACCCAACTAATTAAACCCGATCTTGGACCCAGTGGTATCACCGAATAATATCTGGCCTGGTATCTAGATGTGTGTCCATTACTGTCCACAGCATTATCTTTGGCCATCATGGAATTGGCAATAGAAAGGAATTGCATAATTCTCTCGTCCAGATGAAGATCTTCTAATCCTTTGAACAGGTATGTATAACGTCGTCCATCGCTTCCGTGGAACACGAGCTTCTTTGGTTTCGTCTTTGTAGGTAAAATATGAACAATATTATCCACAGACTTAATAAAAATACAATGGTTTCCGTTTGTATTATTTACGCCAGGCATTGAAATCGATGTGTTATTCATTTGAGCCAACACAGGACTAATATCGATCATTTTAAGTGTGCAAGACATTCGTTTAAGCGCACGCTGCTGAAATAAACTATATAAGCTCTTGAATGCGTTCCAGGATACGTTTGGCAAATCCGGATTGAACGGTTGTTTAAGTATGACAATTGTTTCTTCAATTACTTTGAAATATCTTTCCTGGAAATTGCGTTCGTTGTTCGTTTCCGCTTTGGCAGATGTCATTGCGTGCAAGCGTTCCATGACGAACACAACTGGACGCATCAGAATTCTATGTTTCTCGACCAATAAACTATTCTTATTCTCAGTGTCCGCCGTGCTAAAAGCTTTTTTAAGTTCTTTTTCAAAATTCGAAAAACGTTTAGAGTATTCTGTGTACACTTGAACCAATGCGACAAGCCACAGCTCATCCCAGAGCAGTGTGACACGCTTTAGTTCACGCACCAGTAACTGAACTTGATGCACTGTGTCACTGGCCTGCTTTGATAAAATGTCCAACAACGAATTAAAGCATGATATAAGTCCCGAGTTCGAGACATCTCTAATCTCATCCAAATCCGGATCTTCTGCAGACACCATCGAAATGTCAGCAATGTCTACACAACGTTCTTGATCGGATCCGACCACAGCCGGGAATATAATAAGATGCGGTGAGTCTTGAGCCACACGACACAATAGTTCAGATACTCTTTTGCGAACGTAAGGTTCGTGATGATTGAGTCGAGAGAACAGTTGCGGAATAATAATTTTCCATGGACTTGTTGGTGTCATTGCAAGTCCTTCGTCTAGTACCTCCTGCAGACCTAGGGCATGCTTTACAATTAAACGCAGCAAACGCAAAGTCGCCGTAACGACAGAACAATCTCCATTTGATTTCGTTTCCAATGCACTGGAATCTTGTGTGGTGGCTAATTGTAGATACTTGAAATAAGAACTTGCTGAAAGTTCATAGTAACTGTATACGGCTTTTTGGGCCTGACGCCAAATTTCGACGATCGAATTAAGGTGATCCTGTGATAAATCATATAACACCGGCACTTCTCTGAGCTGCGCCCGAATTAGGTCTGTTGAGCAGGCTTCTGTAATGCCGATCTCTTCATCGTCAGCAGATACTTGATGTCGATTCAGTATTTCGACAATTTTAGTAACATCATCGACAGAAGCAGATGGTATCAAATGGGATATGTCTAAAATGTCACTTTTCCTTAAACCTGCCTTGTCACCGTGTTCAATTCTTAACTCTACCATTTTTCTACCCCAACGGTAGCACCAACTTCCCAGTGCACCCCAAGCCTTTGCCAACGATGGACATTGTTTGATACTATGATTTATCAGTTTTCCAACTGCTGCATCAACCGTAGGCACTATAGATGCAGACTCCTGAATTTGTATAACATCTGGTAATGATGATACCAATTGCGTAAGCGGTGCACTTAAATTTTTGGTTAGAATCGTTTCCGGTTCGCCTTGTATCCACTCGGACAAAGTGAGGAGAGAACGTGCTGCTCTCTCTTTCATGAGATCCTTAGAATTATTGTCTTCATTTAAAACGTTTGTTATCAACAAACACGAACGCACAGCTGTGGAAGCAGCGAATTGAATAGCATCGTCCTTTCTATCGGCAAAACAGTACATCCACTTGGCTGTCTCGTAAACTCCGCGTGTCATTTCCGCATTCCATATATTAATATCCACTGTAGCCGTGGTCTTCACAAGATACTCACACACATCTTCTATTGTGATCCTCTGCAAAGCTTCCATTTTAGATGGCAGTTCGGTTCGATTAAAAAACCTTTCAAGTTCTTGTTTGCAGAATGCAAGATTTCCTTCTTTGCGAGCCATTGAGCACACGTCTAGACGAAGTTTGTCATTGTTCGTGGTCTCACCAAACAATTCGGAGAAAAACAGTATCTTCATGAGTGTAGAGGAACCGAATTGTTTGTCAATACACATAGATATTGTTGAATTGTGGCAGTCGGTCTTGCCGAGCTTTCGCTGGATTGCTTTGTGACATACATGATTCAAAATGGTTAGTTGATTCAGGTGTTCCCGAGAACCAGTTCGTAGACATTCCTGCAAACCGTTTTGAATGATTGCATAACAAAGAGTTGATGTTTCTTCGTCGTGGTCACTGACGCGAAGACAATTTCGGACTATGGTGTTTTCGGTAAGAGAAAACAGTTTGTGATGTGAAAAGTTATTTGGCACCTCAGAGTCTGTGCTCAATAAATCCCAGTTGCCTAGATCTTGAACGTGCGCTTCATTGGAATCTAGGTACGCAATAGTATCTAGAAGCTGAGTCGGAGATACAGATAGCAATGGTACTGTGACACGTTGAATGCCGCGGGATTGTTCGTCGATTAGAAACGATCTGAAATCGTGTAACTGTTGCTGTACATAGAAACACACCGAAAGTTGATCCACAATAAAGTCTCGCACATGCTTGTCCAGGTTGGTATTATTTGGAGACTTTAAAATGGCTTGGTATCCTAGGATAGCTGCTTCACGACGACCAGCAGCTTGATCTAAAAAAAACACAAATACAATTATATATTTAAAAATATAATAATTAATTAATTCCTATTTACCAGCAGCTAGTTTAATCCAGGGCAACTTTTTATCGGCTACAGATTTGGTCCAGATGTACAGACCATACAGAGCATCACTTTCACCGTTACGCAGTAAAGCCCATACCAGTGACATAACGGTATGTTCAAATAAAGGTTCGTTGGTTTTTCCCGACGCAGCAATGCTTTTCAAGACAATCTCACAATACCGAATAACGATTTCGGGTTCCATGGAATGCAGTGCAACCAAATCAACAGCAGTGCGAATTCTACTGAACCACTCCAGGCATGTGGGAGCATTTATGTGAAAGAACGTTTTCGAAGGTTTCTCTGGTGCAGGCAATGCAAATGCTGTACCATCGGATGCATTGTAAATAGCCTTTTCTAGTTGTTCCATGAAACCAAGCATTACACGAGTTTTCTTCTGTTGCGTCACCAATGCAAATATAGTTGGAAAAGCTGTTTTATCGGTCAGAGCTAAACTCCTGGCTGCTTCTTTGATAATAGATTCGATTTTTAAGAATGTTTCCTGTGGTTTACCAAGCGATGTTCTTAATTTGTTGTTTACACAAAATTGTGCTGCTTCCCATTGAGCCCACGACACTAAACATCGGTTGTCTGCAATTGAATTCTTTTTAAATTCACCGGCATGTGTTCCGGATGCTTCTTCGTACCAACAGTTCAGGAAAAGTTCTGATAATGATGATTCTATTGTTTCGACACTCGTTCCAAAGCAAATGCTTTGTATAAATGCACCAAAATATTGTGGTCTCAGGTCACCGTAAGTTTTTCGAGATTTGTGCCAATGTTGATTACGATTTACTTCTTTGGCTCGATCTTTGGCCAGTCCGGTGTATTGATTTACCTGTCCAAGTGATACGTTAAGAGGTAGCCATGCAAAAATGTACGAAAAACGTTTTCTAACATCCGAATCGTTTGAGCACATGTGGATACAGCATGCCTCGGCCAAGAGATGTAATATCTCAGAGTTCAGCACACCAAATGTTCCCAAAGCATCAAAGCAATCAGCACACAATAATTTAGTGCTTGGACCACTGGCATGTGTTGACAATGTAACTATATTCTTCACGATATTGGTAAAGTTGTCTTCTAGCTTCAGGATTTCTGAGTACTGTGCTGATTGTTGAATTAAATCGTTACACCAATCAAGCAATAGTTTTTGTTGTATACCCTGTGGTTCGGTTTGAAGAATATCCTTTAAAAAACGCATGATTATGCTGAAATGTTCTGACGTTGGACTCGATGCGGCAGATTCCAAACTTAACTTATTAAAAACATCACTAATTCGAGTGCTGGCACTATTCAGGAGATTACTTGACGATATGAAATTATGGTTTTTCTTGCAGTGTGCTGCCAGCAGGTTCAGTATAGCACTGTGCAGAAACGAATGATGTTTCCAGTATGTGCAGTTATCCGTTCTTAGTTCAGCACTTAGCAGTTCCAAGATGGTTGGCTCTAATGCCCACATGGCTATGATTGATGAATTTGATATAGCTAGAGCAGACAATGCGGACAAGTAAAAGCTAATTGTGCATTCAGCTTGTTCCGGTGTATAGAAATTAGAAATTGAACTCTCGTCTCTGATCCGCTTGGCTAGTGGTACATCTTTTGTGCCAGGCAATGATCCTACAGCCAGACCCAGGTCATAAAGAATATGCTTGTATGCTTCTTGGAGAAGCAATACGTTTTTTATGTTCAAAATTTCGTTATAAATTCGCATCAAAACATTGTGGATACTCCTCGAATGATAAAACTTCAGCTGACGCACGTTCGAGTCTTGACCAAATAGCTCTGCAATAAATTCAAATGGTATTGCCGTTTTAAGCTCTACAAGAATCTTATGGACTACAAACAATAGGCTGGTAATCTGGTCATCTGTAAACATCGGAATAAGTTTCATCTCCAGACGTAGAAGTTCAAATAAACTTTCAAATGGCACCAGTACTTCGTGTTGATAGCAATTTAGGCAAATACAGATGAACTCGTTTACAGATAACACCAGCTCGTTTGCGTGGCTATTTTGTAGAGCAAGATTTGCAACATGAGTGATTCGTAGAAAACTTTCCGTAAGTACATCAGCGCCGATACTTTGAACCAGATCCAATGATGACTTTGAAGAACACTTAAGCACAGAGTTGAAGGCACCGACCAAAGCAGCAAAGCATAATTCTGGTGTTGCATTTCTATCGAGTATCGGGGACAATCGGCCAAGGTCGACAGCAATTTCTTCACCACAAACAACGACATCTTCCAAGAATTGTCGAAGTAGGTTTATAGTAAATGCAATTTCTACGTACCAAAAGCGACTGAAGGTCTGAAGTGTTTCGGAACAATGTATCTTGAGACCGGGTGGCTGGTCGCTTTCAAGATGCCATCCGACCACTATGTCAACAATGTCCGTGAAATATGGTTCAAATTGATTTGGATAGTTGAGACAGAATTGCTGAATTGTATTTGTAATGGCCACAAATAATTTCCAATGTTCTGCATTCTCCAGGAATTCTTTTAGCATTACCATTATTCGATTGCTATTTTTACGAAGCTCTTGCGAAACATAGTCCATTTGAAGAGTGTGCAATAAAGCTTTCATTATCGGTATCTGAAGGTCGAGGTTACTGTAAAATTTAATGATCCACTTTTTGTATACATTGAATTCGTTCCGTGAGACATATCCAATCATTCCAAAAATGATTGCTGCATGATCTTCGCACTCTTTGGGTCCGTCTCTAATCACCGTTATCATTGATTCGGCCAATGTATCGAAAGATCTTCGAACATATGCAATATTTGATTGTTCAATGATGACGACTTTAAGCTTTTCGCAGAGTTCAAGGGCAGAACTGGGATTTTTCTCCATGCACAGACGACGTAGCAGTTTTGAGATACGCATATCTTCAGGTAAGTTCATTTGCAGTGTCGCAGCATCAAAAGCTTTTCCAGACATTGAGGTTATGTTTAACCAATCGCTAGAACTAATTTTGTTCGATGTACCTTCAAGTGCAATCATACTATTTCCATTGGTATTTTCATTGGATCCTTTAAATTGCTGCGAACGATTGCGAGACGACGTTCCTAGTTTCCTGTTTGGCACTCCAAATAGTAATTCATTCCCACGTGTGATTTGGGCATCGCTGTCCCGCCGTAATTTGCTTCGACTATCTTTTCCGGAGTACATGAGTGTTTGCAATGTTTGCCTAGACGGCGACTCATTGTACGGCTGATTTAAACTCCCGCTGGGTGACATTTCACCGTGTGAGCTTGATTCCAACGCATCATTGAGCTTAGCATTGAAAATCATCTTCCTCCTGTATCATATTCCTGCGAATAATATGTTTATTTAGCAAATAGTTGTTTACGTATATGTTTCAGAAGTAATATATAACCTGATCGTAGAAAATGTAATAATTGTAAGAGTATATCATATAAATGAATATTTTTTTATTATTTCTTTAAAAAATTGCGATAACAATATATAAATATTGTTTAAACTGTCTGTGGTGTTTTTGTGCGATTTTCTGTCATGTGTCAACTGTCATATTTCAGATGCGATATTTTGCGCGGCTGGCGCGCGGTAAACAAGAACAGGGTGATCCGGCATACTGACACTGTGCACTAAACAATAACAAGTGAGTTCAGTACACTGAGCAATATTTAAAAATTACATTTAAAAAAAAAAATATAATTCCCATTTGTAGGAAATACTTTTTTAAATTGTAATCAATATTATTTATCACAAATTATTCTTTTTTAAAATTAGATTATTTTAACATTTTAATCAAAATTTTATAATCTCAAAACAAAAATGATTAAGGGCCAATTTCTTAATTATTGATTAAACTTATTACGTGAATAAGTCATTATTTGATTACTTTTTTTTCTGAGTTCCGATCAGCGATTGATCATAATTTTGCTGATTTAACAAATTTTTGATTAACTTTAATCAATTGATCAGCTAATTGGTCATTTTCGACTGGTAAGGTCTTAATCAGTCCATTAATCAGCAATTGTATTTCATCACTTCCGAACGTCAGAACTACAGAGTAATTATAATATAAATCGACTACGGCATTAGGAAGGTATTTGTGATGCTTGGAGCGAATGATGTGGACAAATTGGACAATATCAATACTTCCGCCAGAAATTGTTTTTTTTTATTAAAGACGGATTTGAGAGAGAGAGAGAGAGATATTATTTTTGCGTATCTAAGGAATCCGTTTGTCGCGTATTACATTACGAAAAGTATCCAAGGCACTCGCACGGCAGTGACCTAACCTAGCTTCCTTAATATTCAGATTCCGCCATATTCACGCTCAAAATATTTTAGGCTTTAGACCTTTTAGACATTTTAGAACATTCATAAAATGTTTCATGTGTTTCCTAAAATTTAAATATTGGTTTATTTAAGCGTAAAATTAAAGGTTAAAATCATAGAAAAAACTAGTTTTTATAAGAGAAAATCGTGTTTAAAATGTTTTAAAATTTCTAAAAGGTCTAAAACGTAATTTTTTTTAGCGTGAATACGGCTGATTGTTAGATTCCCACGTGCTATCGGTTCTATATATAAACCCTATTATAAATTGAATAAATCTTACAAAATCGCTGATGAACTGCCTAATCACTGATTTGTTATTAGCTCTGAATAAATCTCTAATCAAAGGTGAAGAAATTGAAATGTTAATCAGAGTATTATCTTGCTCCGATCAACTAATCGAGCTAATAGCAATTCAGTGATAATTCAAAATTAAATCAGGACTGAAGAAGTCGGCCCTAAGAACAAGATATCTTTAACGATTTTAATGATTATAGGATTTTGTTGCCATGGCATCTCATGTAAAAAGTGTAAAATCGCTTTTTGGTAAAATCTATAAACAATATAGATTTTTATTTTTTTTGGGAGCATTCCTTGAAAATGGCGGATTGAGGGATGTGGTTTTGGAATAGTGTATGTACTCTATGACCAATCATTTTTTAAAATAAATGTTGGAAATGGTGATTAGAGATATTTGGAATAGTACACTATGACCAACACCTGTTTTTAAATATCGACCTAAAACTTCGTTTTGAAATACAATTCTTATTATTTTTCTAAAATTCATTTATTTTAATTGTCTCATTTATCCGAGCTGCATTTGGAATGTCCCACGTCTGTCAAAAGGCTCTGCCGCATTTGTCATTTTCTCAATTATTAAAATTTCCGCATTAGCAAATATCAAACATCCGCATTTGTACTTTGCCTCAAAAGTCCACCTTCTAACTTTTTTTTTACTTCTAAAGTATTAAACAATTTTTATTTTTATTTCATAAAATTCATTATTTATTTCTGTAAACACAAGTTTTGATTTATCTTTTTTTGAATTTGCGATTTTTTATAATATTTATATAATGCACTTTATATCTTTGC